>SJYT01084791.1:222212-307895 GCA_006410635.1 Cephalophus harveyi | reverse complement strand
TTAGTAGCAGTTATTTTAATAAGAGTATAATAATAATAATATAGCATATTACATAGTAATTATAATAAATACTAATAATTATGTTAATATAGAATAACAGCAGCAGTAATACAATAAAAACATTTGTTTAGCATTCGGTGTTTGCCAGACATTATGTAAGCATTTTGCCCAGGTAATCTCATTTATAAAGTAGGTATTCTTTTACAGATGAGGAATTTTGAGGTTTAGAGAGGTCAACTAACTGACCAAAAAGCCACACAGCTGGGAAAAGGCAGAGATGGACTTCAAATCTATCTTACATCTAAGGCCATGATTTTTCCATTAAACTACAGTGCTGGTTAAGTATTTTTATGTAATACAGTGTTACTCCAGCTCAATTACAAAGTTGGGATGTGCACCTCAAGAATGTTACTATTCAATTTCTGGAACAGTCCAGGAATAAGAGTAAGAGAAAGGAGAAGCTAATTGCCTGAGGATAAACCAAGGTTATTTGAGCAAGGAAATTTTACTTTATGCCACACTCCATGTATACGCTCACATGATGTTTAAATTCCTTCTGTTTCTGACTACTCTTGACTGGATGCTAGTTTTTGACCCTGGTTGCTGGCCCTGATCCTCCTTTGCCTGTGAGTGAGGTTTACTGGTGAAGATATGCTGACCATGGGAGATCTAGGTAGGCTCCCTTAGTGACCTGGGTTCCGACTTTACAAGCCTTTACCTTTAGTGCCAGGTGGCTGCAGGTTGTCTCCAGTCAAGGAACACCAGCCCACAGGGAAGATGTCACGGGAGTCGAAGCGGCACCAGTAGTCAAAGGCCCCTCGCCACCCATCGAAAGTGACAAGCACCTCTGAGCCCCGCACTTCCCCAATAGTGGCTGGGCAAATGAAATGAGGGTTCTTCCTGTCCACAGCTTCTAGCTTCATTCCCATTTTGAAGAAGTTGTGAGAAGGTGACGGTGGTTCCTAGATGAGAGACAAGAGATATACAGACCTAGACACAAAGAGAGAGACTATGTATGCCAAGAAACTGGTACTTCATTTCGATGATTAGAAAGTGCTATGTAAGATTTACAATGGAACTTTAGACTTTCCTTTAAATGAATTTCAAAATATACCAAAGTATTACTTTGTTAATTCTAATATTTTGACATCTTTGCTTCCGGTCTTTTTTTTTTTTCAAGAAATAAAAGGTAACAGATACGGCTGAATCCTCCTTTGTGCCCTTCCCCATGCATATTTTTATACTTTACTATGTGTGTGTGTATATGCTGCTGCTGCTGCTAAGTCACTTCAGTCGTATCCATGCCATTTCCTTCTCCAATGCATGAAAGTGAAAAGTGAAAGTGAAGTTGCTCAGTCGTATCCAACTCTTAGTGACCCCATGGACTGCAGCCCACCAGGCTCCTCCATCCATGGGATTTTCCAGGCAAGAGTACTGGAGCTGTCTGTAGCTGAAACTCCAGTACTTTGGCCACCTCATGTGAAGCGTTGACTCATTGGAAAAGACTCTGATGCTGGGAGGGATTGGGGGCAGGAGGAGAAGGGGATGACAGAGGATGAGATGGCTGGATGGCATCACTAACTCGATGGACGTGAGTCTGAGTGAACTCCGGGAGTTGGTGATGGACAGGGAGGCCTGGCGTGCTGCGATTCATGGGGTCGCAAAGAGTCGGACGTGACTGAGCGACTGAACTGAACTGAACTAAGGATGGATATATGGGCTTCCCTGATGGCTCAGATGGTAGAGAATCTACCTATGATGCAGAAGACCCAAATTCAATCCCTGGGTTGGGAAGATGCCCTGGAGAAGGGAATGGCTACCCACTCTAGTATTCTTGCCTGGAGAATTCATCTTCATCTTATTGAAGTGAAGTCACTCAGTCGTATCCGACTCTTTGCGACCCCATGGACTGTAGCTTACCAGGCTTCTCCGTCCATGGGATTTTCCAGGCAAGAATACTGGAGTGGGTTACCATTTCCTTCTCCAGGGGATCTTCCTGACCCAGGGATCAAACCTGGGTCTCCCGCGTTGGAGGCAGGCACTTTAACCTCTGAGCCACCAGTTAAACTGCCCTCCAAAGCAGCTGTTAACACTGTGAACTCTCTCCAGTAGTGTAGCTAGTTCTTGGGTGCTGATTTGCAATGCAGTTGCATAGAGTTTCCAAAAATTGTTGTACACTCTGTTTCCCGTTGTCTTACTATCTGATCCTGTACCAATAACATTCTTTTTAAATGGGTATCTGGAAGAAAAAGTCCCCTTGCTTTGTTATTGTTCACTATTGTTTTGGCTATTCTTTCTCCTTGATCTTTCATACGAATTTCAGGATCAGTTCTTCAAGTTCCACAGGAAAATCCTGTTTGTATTTTGACTAGAATCCCAGTGAATTTATAATTTGGGAAAAAATAACTTTTGTATGTATGATATTGAGTCTTTCCTTCCATGAACATAGCATTTTCCATATGTTAGGTATTCTTTAATGGAGATTTCATCTTCAGTGTAAGTTTAAAAATTCCTTATAAATATCTTATATTTTACTGACATTTTTCTAGCCATACTGTAACCTATTGCTATCTTAAAGAGCATCTTCAAAAATTTCATTTTCAAATCACTTGTTAAATAGGAATGACCTTATTTTTTAAAACTGATTTAAAATTGATGAAGAATTGATGCTTTTGAACTGTGGTGTTGGAGAAGACTCTTCAGAGTCCCTTGGACAACAAAGAGATCCAACCAGTTCATCCTCAGGGAAATCAGTCCTGAATATTCACTGGAAGGACTTATGCTGAATCTGAAACTCCAATACTTTGGTGACCTGATGAGAAGAACTGACTCATTCGAAAAGACCCTGATGCTGGAAAAAATTGAAGGCAGGAGGAGAAGGGGATGACAGAGGATGAGATGGTTGGATGGCATCATCAACTCAATGGACATGAGTTTGATACTTATGCTGAATCTGAAACTCCAATACTTTGGTGACCTGATGAGAAGAACTGACTCATTCGAAAAGACCCTGATGCTGGAAAAAATTGAAGGCAGGAGGAGAAGGGGATGACAGAGGATGAGATGGTTGGATGGCATCATCAACTCAATGGACATGAGTTTGAGTAAACTCTGAGAGTCAGTGATGGTCAGGGAGGCCTGGTGTGCTGCAGTCCATGGGGTCCCAAAGAGTCGGACACGACTGAGCAACTGAACTGAACTGAACTGATTTATAACTCATTAGCTTATGCTGATTGATACTTTTTTGTCTTGTCTATTTTATTTATCAATTATTGAGAGATGTGTATTAAAATATCCTCTAACGATTGTGGATTTTCTAATTTTTCCATGTAATTCTGTCAAATTTTGCTTTATCTATTTTGAGGCTATGTTTTTTAGGACCATGTATAACTTTTATCTTCTTAGTGACCTATTTTTTTTAATCATTAGATAGTAACTTCTTTAATGCTTTTTAGCACCAAAGTCTTTGTCTAATTTCAGTACAGTTAACACCAGCTTTATTTTGATAAAAGTTTGCCTGGTATATGTTTTATATTCTTTTATTTTTAACACCTTTGTGTCATATTTCAGCAATGCCTCTTGTAAACAGCATGCAGCTAGATTTAAAAACAATCTGATCTATGTCTGACTAAACTGATGAGTTTAATTTCTCATAACTGACATATTAAATTTATTATAATTATCATTTCTAAATATCGTTTCTATTTAACTTGATTTTTCAAGTTGTACCTTTAACTTCTTTTTTCTCCTTAATAATCAACTGAATTTTCTTCCCTTTTCCCCTTTCCATTGATTTAGATGTTAATCATTCTATATTTAATCTTTTGGTGGATCCCCTTCAGATCATAACTGTACAGCTGACATAATTATGTCTAAAATTCATCCTTAATTAAACAATACTAGGACCTCTGAATATTTAAATTACTCCTGAGTTAACAGGTGGTGGATAATTCAGTTCCACACTGTTATAGTGCCAACCGATCACTTTTGCTACTGTAACTGTTTATACAGTTATAGGCAATGATTGTTTAGTTATACTCACATGCTAACCTATCTTTCCCTAGCACTACGTTTTACATCTCATTTACTTTCCAGGTTCAATTATCTTCTTCTTGAAACATACTCTTCAATTGTTCTTTCAGTGAATATATTTATATTAATTTGCTGAAAATGTCTTGATTTTGCATTCATTCTGAAATAACAGTAGAATTAGATATAAAATTCTAGGTAGACAACTATTTTTTTCTTAATTCTTTGAAGGTATTATTCTATTACCTTTTGCCTTGTACTACTGCTGTCAAGAAAGGTGCTGTCAGCCTAACTGCAATGCCTTTGAAGGTTCAGTCTGCATCGTGAAAGTTGCAGATATGGAGAGCTTGCTGTACTACACCATTTTATATAAAGGAGTTGAGTGTGTGTGGATCTTTGTATTCAGGGGTTCCTGTAACCAGTCCCCCATAGATACTGAGGATGACTGTATTCTGTGTGATTATTAGCTCAGATCTTTTGACTTCAGTTATTCCACAATGTTTTAAAGTATACATTTGTCTTTATCACACATTCTGGAAAATTCTGTCATTATCTTTTCAAATATTGACTCTTTTATTCTAGAATTGATGTTCAGCATGTATCAGACCTTCTGATATTATTATCTTTATCTTTTCTCTTTAATATTTTCCATCTCTTCATCTCTCTGTATTGTACTCTGGAGAAATTCCTCACACATGTCTTAAAGTTAATTCTTATCTAGGTCTAAGTTGCCTAAACACCTATCTAAGATTTTTATTTTATTTTTAATTTTTAAAAGATTTTTAAATTTAATGGTTTCATTTTAGATATTCAATTTGCTTTTTTAAACTTTGTCTTTAAAAAATAGGTTTGCATTTTTCTCATTTTAAAATTCCTTTTCTTTAAAAAAATTTTTTTAATATATATTTATTTATTTTAATTGGAGGTTAATTATTTTACAATATTGTATTGGTTTTGCCATACATCAACATGAATCCGCCACAGGTGTACACGTGTTCCCCATCCTGAACCCCCCTCCCTCTTCCCTCCCCGTACCATCCCTCTGGGTCATCCCAGTGCACCAGCCCCAAGCATCCAGTATCATACATCGAACCTGGACTGATTCTTTAATCATTTTCAAATACTTTATTTAAAATTTCTATCTGATGTTTCTATTATCTGAAACTCCTTGAGGTTATAGTCTTACTGTTTGTTGTGTCTACTGATGTTTCATCATGAAGGATTTGTTTTGAGAGTTTGAGGGCTCTGTGATTATGAACTGAACTGAACTGATTTTCAATGGTACTTCACTTTTGGGACTTCTACGACATCTGGGTTGAAAAAAACCAAACCCTCTAGAGAGGTTTTGGGTTTCCTTCTGCCAGGCACTCAGAAATATCCCTCTCCAATTCTGGGGTTCTGAGACAACACAGGCACTATATCTGCAACTTGGATTTCCATGGCGGAAAGCTTTTATCAGAAGAATGACTTAGTTCCCCTACCCATGGCCCAGGCAGAGACTCTTCCTCGTCTTTTCACTGAGGAGTAAACATTTGAGGGATCCATTTGTTTTTTCATGTGGCTGTCCCAGGTCCATTTTCTGCCTTGCATGGGCCCAAGGCTTCAACTTCTATCTAACTCTAGTTGTTAAAAGACAAGGTCCTTGAAAAGTTAAGACTGGCAAAGCCCCTTAAGGCATCGCACGTTCAGTACACCTAACACTCTGGTTTTCCTTCTTCATTTTGGCCTTGGAGAATTCTCTTATTTCCTAGTAAATAAGATCAGTAAAGCATTTAAAAGAATACTTGTTGGCCCCTACCTCCCACTATTTTGAGGTACTCTCCAGTGGAAGGATTTCAAATTGCCCAGTATACTGTATTCTGGGAACCATGGTGCGCTCAGGTTTTAGACTTAAATGGCATCATGTTATGCCAAGTCGCTTCAGTCACATCCGACTCTTGCAACGCCAAGGACTGTAGTCTTCCAGGCTTCCNGCCCCTACCTCCCACTATTTTGAGGTACTCTCCAGTGGAAGGATTTCAAATTGCCCAGTATACTGTATTCTGGGAACCATGGTGCGCTCAGGTTTTAGACTTAAATGGCATCATGTTATGCCAAGTCGCTTCAGTCACATCCGACTCTTGCAACGCCAAGGACTGTAGTCTTCCAGGCTTCCCTGTCCATGGGATTCTCCAGGGAAGAATACTGGAGTGGGTTGCCATTTCCTTCTCCAGGGGATCTTCCCAACCCAGGGATCGAATCTAGATCTCTTACATCTCCTGCATTGGCAGAAGGGTTCTTTACCACTAGTGCCACCTGAAAAGCCCAAATGGCAGCACAAGTAATGCTAATTCAGTCTCCTTTATAGTAACTCCAACCTCGTGAAAGATCAACTGAGAGACTGACTGCCTTTTCCCTTGAAAAACCAGGAAAAACAAATACAGGTTTCTAATTCCTGTTCTACCACTTACTAGTCATGTGATCTTGGCCAAGCTTCTTATTTGAGTATTTTGTTTCCTTAACTACTAAACCAAAGTAATAATTCTTGCTTCATAAAGTTAACTGTGGGTATTAAATGAGATAGTGTATATAAACCCCAAACATACTGCAGGCACTTAAAAAATAGTCTCCTTCCTTCCTCTTTGTTTAGAAGATGGATGTTATGGAATTCCATAAGAATAGCCTTTAGATTTATATTACATTTTATATGTTTTACTGACAAAAAATGTTTAACTTCTTAATAACCCTGTGAGGTAGACAGAAATCCACATTACAGATGAGGTCAAAACTTATTATCAGAAGAGAAATAAGAAATCCCCAAACCCAGAAATCCTACCTTACAATCTAGTATTTCTCTGGGGATAATTGCTGTTTCACAAGGCACTTTAAAAATCCTTCTGCTGAACTAGTTTCTGAAAAGGCATCCTCAGGCCATAAATATAATACAGACATCAGAGGCTCGGTAATTGAAAGGATGTACGCATCTGACCTTAAGTAATTTGGAGCTGGTGATAGCTGAGGAACACCATACCTTGTGGAAAATCCTGATGGGAGCCATCTCCGCTCCATTTAGCGTCTTCAAAAGGAACATGGGCCAAGAGGAAGCATTCAGCCGAAATCCTGCAGCAAACATAACGGGCAACAGATAAAAAATACATCTCAAAGGGAATTGCGATACCAAGTTTTCCTTTGGGAATCTAGCTACTCCTGCCACAACCTATGCTGTGATAGTTACAGACTGTTAGGAAAGGACTTAAAGGTTAAGCAGAGAAAATGCCTCATTAGACAGGTGAGAAAATGAGGCACATAAGAGGGAATGTAACTTGCTCAAGGTAACGTTGCAAAGGTAGTAGTAAGTCCCCAACCAAGTTTCCTGACACCAAGACAGGTATTATAGAACGTACATCATAACGCCTGAACAAGGTTTCCTTGAAAAATCCAAAATAGATGCATGATAGGAATAACAAATACTTAGAAATGATCTAGACAGTACAGTGAGAAAGGGGATATAATCTCTTAAGAAGAAACCAAATATGTCTGATAAATCCAATATACAAGTAAAACTTTTTGGTTTATCTCAATATAAGTACGCTTTCACCCTCTTACTTTCTCTTTTCCTCTCTCTCACACATATACAGAATACAAAAAAACTTTTGGATATTCATTTTTACTTAACGAAGGATCAGGTTTCATGACGAAGATGAAAGGGGTTATTTTATTCAAACATATTCATTTTCCAAAATAGTCAAAGGAAGCCTAGAGAGGTTAATTGTCCACTGTCATTCCTCAATGACAAGTCACTGGAAAAGATCCTGATGTTGGGAAAGACTGAAGGCAAAAGGAGAAAGGGGAAGCAGAGGACGAGATGGTTAGACAGCATCACCAACTAAATGGATATGAATTTTAGCAAACTCTGGATGACAATGGAGAACAGAGGAGCCTGGTGTGCTACAGTCCATGGGGTTGCAAAGAGTTGGACATGACTTAGTGACTGAGTAACAACAAGTCAAGAATATACTATTTAATTAATAAATTGTAAGAATAAGATCATTATTATATTTTCCAGTTAGAGCTCCAAGTGCTCTCTTCAGTTTGGCTTCAACCTTCAACTTGAGATACCAAAATCTAGTGCCTTTTGATAGTCTCCCAGTCAACCTCAGCTCTCCTGTTCCTGACAAAGGACAGACAGGCTGAACCACAGCTGGAAAGAGCAACAACAATGTCTGATTACTGTGTACTTTACTGTGGGCCAGATACTGTGCCAGGCACTTTCTACTGGTTATCTAATTTAAACCTCAAGACAACCTGCTGCTGCTGCTAAGCTGCTTCAGTCGTGTCCAACTCTGTGCGACCCCATAGACGGCAGCCCGCCAGGCTCCCCCGTCCCTAGGATTCTCCAGGCAAGAACACTGGAGTGGGTTGCCATTTCCTTCTCCAATGCATGAAAGTGAAAAGTGAAAGTGAAGTCGCTCAGTGGTATCTGACTCTTAGCGACCCGATGGACTGCAGCCCACCAGGCTCCTCCATCCATGGGATTCTCCGGGCAAGAGTACTGCAGTGGGGTGCCATCGCCTTCTCCGCAGGGTAGAAATTATCATTTTATAGATGAGAAGAGAGGTATAAAGTAAACTGCTTAAGATTTCAAAGTAAACAAATGACAAAGAAAGTACCGAAACCCAGGCAATCTGACTGTTGAGCCCATGCTCTTACATACTATGCTAAATTATCAATGTGCATGGGAAATGGAAAAGGAAGAAGCAGCTTTTGGGATTAAGTATTAATTAAGAGCTATAATTAAATTAAAGGGGAGAGTGTAAGAGAGAAAAAAATGGAAATAAGAAAATAGGTACTACTTCACATGATTTAAATACTTAAGTCTCAAAGCTGGCAAGGCTAAATGGGGTTTCCCAAGGTCAGAAGACTTCTTGGGATAGCTCATTCTTATCAACAGTGGAGATAGCAATTTGTACATTCCTATCAAACTGCTACCACTTCCTTTTTGCCTACCTAGCCTTTTTTCCTTTTGCAAACCCCCCCTACCCCGCTCCAAACTCTGATTTCAGGTGATGTGGTGGGGATGTCTACAGTGGGCTCTGCCTAGCTACCTGGCTATGGAATGCAAGATAATGCCATTTAAGAGCATCACATTCCCTTTAGACCAAAATATGTTATGGTATGTCCCAAATTGGCTCAACTGTTTTCTGATATGATATGCATGTTGGAGAGCTTTTCTTTCTTCGAGATCTAGATTTGGCACTGCTAACCAGAGAACATAACTGAGAATAAAGCCAACTCAGAGCAGAAGATGGAGAGACATGAGAGTATTTAAAACAACTCTCTTTAGGTCAGGAAAGGGCTGAAGCTAGCCAAACCTACAGCAAATCTGCCATGAATCGTTCACTACACCTAAGAATAAGGCACAGCAAGGCACAGCTGTTCTCGAGAAATGTTCCCTACACCTTTGTAAAATGGAGGAGTAGGGAGGAGTGACTACACAATTAGAAAATTCAGATTCGTGCCCTCAGTTTCCAACAACTAGAGTGCCTCACCATTTATTCCCAATTCAATTTTTCAGAAGTGGGTTACTGAGAGGCTTCTAGCTCACCTGGTACCTGAGCTAACAAAAAAGAATCCTCTCACTCTGGAAACACTTTTTATAATAATAGCTAATATGTATTGAATGCTTATCAATGTACATGATAAGCATTCAATAGGTACCTCTTATAGGTACCTCTCTCAGGATATTTCAAATAATACCATGAGAAGTACACTATCATTATCCTTAGTTTGCAAATGATAAAAGAGAAACTCAAGAGAAGTAGCTGGTCCCAGGTAGTAAGTGGTGGAAACAGATTCTACTATATAATGGTCTTACTCCAAACCTCAGGTTATTAACTATGTTTCTCTACCTCCTAGCAAGCTTCTTCAAGAGAAGTACGGCAAAGCAGAAATGCTGCCAGCCCAATTACTGAGTAGTTTATCCCCCAACCCCCTGGTTTTCTTTCACTATACCATGCTACTTCCCACAAAAAACTTTTATTATGCTCATATTATGTGCTAGCCTCCAAGTGCTAAGTACTTTTAAATGGGCTATCTCATTTAATCACTTCTACAGCTCCTGGTGGCTCAGACGGTAAAGCATCTGCCTGCCGTGCGGGAGACCCGGGTTTGATCCCTGGGATGGGAAGATCTGCTGGAGAAGGATATGGCAACCCACTCCAGTAATCTTGCCTGGAAAATTCCATGGACTGAGGAGCCTGGTGGGCTACAGTCCGTGGGGTCGCAAAGTCGGACACGACCGAGCAACTTCACTTCCACAGCTCTGTGAATTTGGTATGAGGAAAGCAGCACTGCTTTTGGATCCAGGCTGCCTAGATTCAAGTTTAGATCTGCTACTTAGCTGGTGTGTGATATCTGGGAAATAATAAGGCCCCTTTCTGGCTTTAGTTTCCTCAACAAAAAAGTGGGATAAAACTAGTAACTACTTCAATGGGTTGTTTTAAGGATTAAAACAAGTTAATATAAATACATGTAAAAGATACCTGGTATATGATAAGTATTAAATAAATGCTGGCTTTTGTTTTGACTATTATAGATAAAAGACTGAGCTAGTCAATAGCAGAGCAGGATTTAAACTGGACTCTTCTGTCTCTAGAGCCTTCATTATTAATCAGCACATTATTGTCTTCAAGCATTTAATCATTCAGTTCTACCATGCTATCTTTCTTGGTAAAAGAGGTGGAGTTGTACATTTGTGCAAGAAGGAAAAGGAAAAAACAATAATTTGAGGGTCTCCTCAAATTAAACAATGGCGTGCAAAAAAAAAGGCCAGGTGGGTAAGAAATCTTAACCTCTAAAGTTGGAGTACCTCAGTATCTGGCCACTGGTTCTCTTTTCTTTGGTCTGTACTCCTTTCCCATCAATGATGACTGCCAGTTTATATCTCTAACCCAAACCTCTGTTCTGAGTTTCATGATCCTATTTTCAACCGCCTTATTCTGTAATTCTTGGATGCCAAGAAATCTCAAAATGAGTGAGTCTAAAACAAAACTCTTGATTTTACAACCCTCTTTCCTCTAGTCACCTCATCTTGGTTAACAGCACCAGTTATTTAAACCCAGGTTCTGAGACCAAACTTCTGGGGCTTCCCTGGTGGCTCAGAAGGTAAAGCGTCTTCTGCCTGCAATGCAGGAGACCTGGGTTCGATCCCTGGGTTGGGAAGATCCCCTGGAGAAGGAAATAGCAACCCACTCCAGTACTCTTGCCTGGAAAATTCCATGGATGGAGAAGCCTGGTAGGCTGCAGCCCACTGGATTGCAAAGAGTCGGACTCGACCGAGCGACTTCACGTTCACTTTTTTGAGACCATAAAGCCTGGAAGTCACTCTTGGTTCTTCCATTTCTACTGCCTCTCAAATACAATTAATCAGCAAGTACTGATGGTCCTTAAATCGAATATATCCTAAACTGAACCATTCCTTGCCATTCTGTATTTCTCCCCCATTAATACCCTAATCTAAGCCACAGTCAGGCTCTGCCCATCCTACGACAACAGCTTTCTAACCACTCTGCTTCTATTTTTGCCTCCTTACCGTCTATTTTCCACACAGCGATCAGAATGATATGGTTATGTTTCTAAAAATATCACTCTAAAATATCAGATCACATCACTCTTACCACAAAATAAATCTAAAGTCTTTATGTATTTAACAAAACTTACAAGATCTGGAACTTGCTTACATCTTATAATTCATCTATCTCTCCCCTGCCCTTTGAGTACTGGTCTATTTTCCAAGCACACCAAGCTGTGTCCCTCTGCCTCCAACACCCTTTCCTTTTCTCGAGTCTTTTATTAGTTCTTTGCTGAAATATCACCTCCTCAGAGCGGCATTCCTAAACTATTCTACCTCGAATAGCTTCCTAGATCCTGAACCTTATTATCCTTAGCTTTCATCAGTGCCTAAATTTTCTTTTTTCCATGTAATGTGTGTTTTTTCTAACCAGAATATAAGCTCCATAAAAGCTTTACTAAACAAAGGGAAAAAATCTCCACTTATTAAATGGGTGCTAGGAAATGCTTTATCATGTTATCCCATTTAATCCTCACAAAAACCATGTGTGGCAGAGTTTATTAATGATCTGGCAGGTCAGGCACCTGAAACTGAAGGTTAAAAGTCAAGGTAAAGCAACCTAGCATTGGCCACACAACTAAACTAGTAAGTGGCTGGGGTAATATTATAAAGCCAGGTCTCCAATTCTAACCCCCGGCACTTGCGAGTATTCTGTGCTTACCTAAGCTTTATTTTACAAATATTTATAAACAACCAGTTCCAAAGAACTTTCAGATGCTCCTAAGACTGTTGGACTACTGAATAAATTAAGGTTTGTCTGTTTAAACAGTGATCTGAGCGAGCTCTGGACTTCAAAGTAGATAAGCAGGCTAGAATCTAATCGCAGTTCATGCCCTCTGGCGGCAGGCAATAGAACAGCACTCATACCAGGAAGCACATGTACATGTGTACATGTATGTAAAGCTCCTCTGGGAGGAGAAAATGATTTGAGAATCATCTTGAAGTTATAGAGTCTAAGGCTTCTCTAAGTTATTAGACTCTATGGCTCTCAAGATGATTCCTAAATTATTTTTCTCCTTCCAGAGGAGCTTTACATACATTGTACAAACACAAATACATGGCAAAAAACATGCCACTCACTCACTCATAACCTTGGACAACTCACTTCCCTTTCCCTGTTTCTGTATTCGTCAGCTGATGACGCAACTAAAGCAGTGCTTCCAGACTGAGTTTAGGTGGGCTAAACCTAAATTACACCTCGAGAGGGAGAGAAATGAGAGCTGGGAGAGAGAGATGCTGAACAAACTCTCTTCCCCGAGTAAGAAGTGAATGTTCAGCCAGGCTGTATTTGGGAAGGACTGCTAGAATTCCTTTTGGTTCTGCCAGGATGCTGTCACCACTTTGCTACTCCACTCTCATATACACACTCAAACACAAGTTAATACAGATTTATTTAACTGGGGGTGGTTGTGACTAGTCTTGAGGTAAGTGTAGGTAGGGATGGGTCTGGCATTATTTAACGTCAGGGGCCTTTCTGCAGAGAAGAGAGTCCAGTGAATATTTTTAAAATTACCTTTATCACATAAGTATTTAAGATACTGTAATTAAAGCTACTTCTCTCTAAAATTTTACCCCTTCCATCAATTTCTAGAAACAGAGTTCAAATTTCCATAATCATAAGTGAGATGTGGATCTTTTAAAATCTGCCTTTTCACTGTCAGACTCCAGAGATTATTGACCATATGAGAAGACTGATTAGTGTTGGGAATATAAGAGTTACTTTCAAGTCAATGTTCCCCACACACCAGAGTATGTGATCGTTTGCTTAACAGGTAGTTTATACTGAGATACTGACACAATTGACTAGGGGCCTCACTAGAGGCAGCTCTGATCTAGACTAGGGACTCTCAATCTTGAACACTGGAATTCCCTGGGGAGCATCAAAGAACACATTACCCTACCTCCAGAAATTCAGATTTAATTGATATGAAGTAAGGCCTCATCCTAAAGGAGATCAGTCCTGGGTGTTTATTGGAAGGATTGATGTTGAAGCTGAAACTCCAATACTTTGGCCACCTGATGCGAAGAGCTGACTCACTGGAAAAGACCCTGATGCTGGGAAAGATTGAGGGCAGGAGGAGAAGACAACGACAGAGGATGAGATGGTTGGATGGCATCACCGACTCGATGGACACGGGTTTGGGTAAACTCCGGAAATTGGTGATGGACAGGGAGGCCTGGCGTGCTGCGTTTCATGGGGTTGCAAAGAGTCGGACTGAACTGAACTGAAGGTCTAGGCAGTGAAATTTTTGAGAGCTGCGGAGGTGGTTCTAACTGGCAGCCATGTTTGAGAATTAGTGATTCATACAGTCCTGTTTAGAAGAAATAACCTCAGACTAAGCAAGAATGGACCATTAAAACAAGGGGATGTAAGGAAAAGATTGACATTATCTGAGAATCATTCCACCTTTTCACCTGGAGGACTATGCAATGTTCCTATTTGAACAGAAGACACACACTTATACACACACACACAAACCACACAAGATTTTAATAGAGAAGAATGGTCTCGAGCAATGCTTCCTAAATATAAAACAGCTGTGTCAGAGTCTCAGGAGAGCCATTTTACTATGCAGACTCCCAAGCCCCATTACCTAGAGATTCTGATTCAGGAACTCGGGAGAGGTTCAGAGGAGGCCTGGGGAACATGAACACACACACATATATACATGTAATTATATTCATAATTTATTTAAAATTTTTTATTTTGAAAAATTTTAAACCTAGAGAAAAGTAGCAAAAACAGTACATGAACAAACCATACACCCTCCACCTGGTTCAGGAACTAAATACTACTTCACAGCTGCTTTCCACCTATCCACACAGTTTTCCTTGAACAAAGTTAGAGATGTCATGATACTTCACCTCTATATATGTCAGGACATGCGTCCTGGCAATAAGGACATTCTCCTTTAAAACTGCAATATTATCTTATCCAAGAAATTTAATTAAAAAAATTCTCAACTGTCCCCAAATCTTTATAGCTATTTCATTTTAAAATACACCATGGATTCAGTTCAGTTTAGTTCAGTCGCTCAGTCGTGTCCGACTCTTTGCGACCCCATGAATCGCAGCACGCCAGGCCTCCCTGTCCATCACCAACTCCTGGAGTTCACTCAAACTCACGTCCATCGAGTCCGTGATGCCATCCAGCCATCTCATCCTCTGTCGTCCCCTTCTCCTCCTGCCCCCAATCCCTCCCAGCATCAGAGTCTTTTCCAGTGAGTCAACTCTTTGCATGAGGTGGCCAAAGTACTGGAGTTTCAGCTACAGCATCATTCCTTCCAAAGAAATCCCAGGGCTGATCTCCTTCAGAATGGACTGGTTGGATCTCCTTGCAGTCCAAGGGACTCTCGAGTCTTCTCCAACACCACAGTTCAAAAGCATCAATTCTTCGGCACTCAGCTTTCTTCACAGTCCAACTCTCACATCTATACACGACCACTGGAAAAACCATAGCCTTGACTAGACGGACCTTTGTTGGCAAAGTAATGTCTCTGCTTTTCAATATGCAATCTAGGTTAGTCATAACTTTTCTTCCAAGGATTACCTATTGTATTTGGTTGTCATGTATCTTTAGTCTCCTTTAATCTACAATAGTTCAGTTGCCTTTTGTTTTTCACGAAATTACTACTTTTGAAGAGTCTGAACTGTTTTATAGAATGTCCCACAATTTGGATCTCTTTCCGATTGTTTCCTTATGACTACATTCATGTTAAATAGTTTTGACAAAAGTACTACACAAGTTTTGACAAGTACTACACAAGTACTACACAATAGTTTTGACAAGTACTACAACAAAGTGATGTTGAGTACTTCTCACTTCATTGCTTTAAGAGGTATATATGTTGGTCTAATCATTGATGATACTAAATTTGATCACTTGTTAAGGAATGACTGACAGATTTCTTTATTGTAATTCCCCCTTGTAATTGATAGATAATCAGTGGGGAAAAACTTTAGGACTATGTGAATATACTATTCTCCAATAAGCTTTTCTTAGCATTCATTGATTGTCTTGGCCTGAACTCATTAAAATGGTGATTGCCAAAATGATAACTTTCTATCATTTTTAATATTTATTAGCTGATATTCTGCAAAGAACTTTTTCTGCAACTTTTTTTCTAATGTTTCACTAGGGACCCATGGTGCTACTACTATTATATTTTTATTTTTATTATTCTTTTTGATGGTTTTATTTTTCCAGTTTTGGTTAGTGAAAGTCTCTTTAGGCTGGCTCCTATATCCTTTTGATATGTACCCATCATTCTTTGCGGAGAAGGCAATGGCACCCCACTCCAGTACTCCTGCCTGGAAAATCCCATGGACGGAGGAGCCTGGTAGGCTGCAGTCCATGGGGTCGCTAAGAGTCGGACACGACCGAGCGACTTCACTTTCACTTTTCACTTTCATGCATTGGAGAAGGAAATGGCAACCCACTCCAGTGTTCTTGCCTGGAGAATCCCAGGGACAGGGGAGCCTGGTGGGCTGCCGTCTATGGGGTAGCACAGAGCTGGACATGACTGAAGCGACTTAGCAGCAGCAGCAGCAGCCTCATTCTTTGAAACTGTTTCCTGGCAAAATATGTTCCAGATTCACCTGTTGCTCAGTCTTGAAATCAGCCATTGCTTCAAGGAGCCATGATTCCTTTTAGGGGAGAATGGGATTTAGAAATCAACTAATTTGGAAATTTAGAAATCAATTCCTCATATTGCTACTGAGGGAGTCATTGTTTCTAGGCCTTTCAATAGACAGAGCTTGGAACATATACATACATATACATGTACCATCTTGGAATATATACATATACATATGTAAACATGTATATATTCTAAGGAAATATGTATTATATGTTAATATATGCATATTTTAATATATATATAATTGTAGATTTATATACCTATTTTAAATAAGAGTTTATAACATACCTTCAATTCAAATCCTACACTGCAAGGTTCTTCCTCATCTTCTCCTATTCCATATTTTGTATCTTATTTACTCATTACATCTATCTTCAATACACAAAAAGCAGTTTCAGATTATTATGGCAAAACTACTAACATTATTTTTAAAAAGTCAGAATTTCATCTTCCTTTGAAATATCTCCCAATAAGGGTGTACTGTAAGGGTTCTGATTGTTGGAACTTTTTCAATGTGGCTATGATAATCATTTGATACAGAGTTCAGTTTGTTTCTGTTTATATATTGTCACCCTGCTTATTTAACTTATATGCAGAGTACATCATGAGAAACACTGGACTGGAAGAAACACAAGCTGGAATCAAGATTGCCGGGAGAAATATCAATAACCTCAGATATGCAGATGATACCACCCTTATGGCAGAAAGTGAAGAGTAACTAAAAATCCTCTTGATGAAAGTGAAAGAGGAGAGTGAAAAAGTTGGCTTAAAGCTCAACATTCAGAAAACAAAGATCATGGCATCTGGTCCCATCACTTCATGGGAAATAGATGGGGAAACAGTGGAAATAGTGTCAGACCTTATTTTTGGGGGCTCCAAGATCACTGCAGATGGTGACTGCAGCCATGAAATTAAAAGACACTTACTCCTTGGAAGAAAAGTTATGACCAACTTGGATAGCATATTCAAAAGCAGAGACATTAGGTCCGTCTAATCAAGGCTATGGTTTCTCCTGTGGTCATGTATGGATGTGAGAGTTGGACTGTGAAGAAAGCTGAGCACTGAAGAATTGATGCTTTTGAACTGTGGTGTTGGAGAAGACTCTTGAGAGTCCCTTGGACTGCAAGGAGATCCAACCAATCCATTCTAAAGGAGATCAGTCCTGGGATTTCTTTGGAAGGAATGATGCTCAAGCTGAAACTCCAGTACTTTGGCCACCTCATGCAAAGAGTTGACTCATTGGAAAAGACTCTGATGCTGGGAGGGATTGGGGGCAGGAGGAGAAGGGGACGACAGAGGATGAGATGGCTGGATGGCATCACGGACTCGATGGATGTGAGTTTGAGTGAACTCCGGGAGTTGGTGATGGACAGGGAGGCCTGGCGTGCTGCGATTCATGGGGTCACAAAGAGTCGGACACGACTGAGTGACTTAACTGAAAAGTTAGCCAATTTTAGTATATGCCTGTTCATCTATTTTTGATTTAATTTTATGTAATAAGTAACACATTCAAATAATTCAGAAGTCCAAAGAATATAAATGGGTATTTTCCAAGAAGTGTCTCATTTCTATTCTTTCCACACTATTCCCAGACACTCCCCATAGGCAACCTTTTCATTATTTTCTCGTTTTAATAGTCCAGTGTTTCTTTTTATAAAAATAAGTATATAAAATATATATGTTCATGTACATTATATATATGTGCATGTGTGTATACACATATATTTCCTTCTCTTTCTCAAAAGTAAATGGTATTAAGTATGTTCATATCAATGTGTAATCATCACCATCATGTATTTCCAGAATTTTTCCATCTTCCTCACATGAAACTCTGCCCATTAAACAGTAACTCCTCAGTCCTTTCTCCCCTCTCCCAGTTTCTTGCAAATGTCATTCTTTTTTCTGTAGGTACTCAGTGGAATCATATAGTATTTGTTCTTTTGTGACTGGCTTATTTCATTTAACATAGTATCTTTAAGGTTCACTCACACTGTAGCACATCAGAACCTCCTTCCTTTGTAAAGCTGAATAATATTCTACTATGTGTATATACCACATTTTATTTACTCATTCTTCTCTCAATGGAAACTTGGGCTGTTTCGGCCTTTTGGATATTATGAATAATGCTCCTAAATATGGGTATAAAAATATCTCCTTGAGTCCTTACTTTATACTCTTTTGCCTATCTATCCCAAAGTGGAATTGCTAGATCATATGGCAATTTATGGTGGCTCAGGTGGTAAAGCGTCTGCCTACGATGCAGGAGACCTGGGTTTGATTCCTGGGTGGGGAAGATCCCCTGGAGAAGGAAATGGCAACCCACTTCAGTACTCTCCCCTGGAAAATCCCATGGACGGAGGAGCCTGGTGGGCTACAGTCCACGGGTCGCAAAGAGTCGGACACGACTAAGCGACTTCCCCTCCCCCGCCATGGTAATTTAACTTTTAACTTTTTTTGTGGAAACACCATATTTTTTTTCATAGTGGCTATGCCATTTTTCATTTCCAATACTCAGCAATACACAAAGTTCCAATTTCTCCACATCCTCACCAACACTTGTTATTTTCTATTTATTTGATAATAGCCATTCTAATGGGTGTGAAGTATTATCTCATTGTGATTTTGATTTCCCTAAATGATTAGCAATATAGAGTATCTTTTCATATGCTTAATGGACATTTGTATATCTTCTACAGAGAAATGTCTATTCAAGTCCTTTGCTTATTTTTCAATCAAGTTGTTTATTTGTTACTGTTGAGTTCAAAAAGTCTTAAAAATATATTCTGGATGGTAACCCCTGACCAGATATATGATTGACAAATATTTTCTCCCATTCCATGAATTCCCTTTTCACTCTAACACTTTCCTTTAATAAACAAAATTTTTTGATGCAAATATAACTATTATTTTTCTTTTGTTGCCTGTGTTTTTGATGTCATATCCAGACACCACTGCCAATTTCAATGTCATGAAGCTTTTCCTCTGTTTTCTTCTAAGTTGTATGGTTTTAGCTCCTACATTTAGGTTGTTGATCCATTTTGAATTATTATATAAGAGTGTAGGTAAAGGTCCAATTTCATTTTTTTGCATGTGGATATCCAGTTTTCCCAATATTCAGCATACAATACTGCATGTTGAATTGGTTTATGTGTGTTTGAAAAAATAACAGCTTTATTGTGGTGAAGCTCAATTATACTTTTAAGTATCTGATTCAGTGGTTTTTAGGGTTATGCAAAGATAATTCTATTGACTTCCCTGGTGGCTCAGACGGTAAAGCATCTGCCTGCAATGCAAGAGACCCGGGTTCAATCCCTGGGTCAGGAAGAGCCCCTGGAGAAGGAAATGGCAACCCACTCCAGTACTCTTGCCTGGGAAATCCCATGGATCAAGGAGCCTGATAGGCTAGTCCATGGGGTCGCAAAGAGTCGGACACGACTGAGCGACTTCTCTTCTCTAAAGATAATTCTACCTAATTTTGGAAGATTTTTTTTTTTAATCATTCCTCCACTCTCCCCATTCTCAGTTTATCCCAGTCCCTGGAAACCACTAACCTCTCTGCCTTTTTAGATTTGCCTATTTTCTCCCATTGTGTGGGTTGTCTTTTCACCTCCTTGACAGTGTCTCTGGAAGCAAAATTAAAAACTTTTAATTTTGAGGTCTATCAGTTTTTTTTCTGTTCTTTGTGCTTTTGGAGCCAGATCTAAGAAACCACTGCCTAATCCAAAGTCATGAAGATTTACTCCCATGTTTTCTTCTAAGAGTTTTAGGTCTGTTATCTACTTGCAATTAATTTTTGCATATGGTGTGGAAATGGCAACCCACTCCAATACTCTTACTTGGAAAATCCTTGGATGGAGGAGCCTGGTAGGCTACAGTCCATGGGGTCGCAAAGAGTTGGACACAACTGAGCGAAAAAAACACAAAAAACAAAACTATGGTGTGGAGGTGGGGTCCAATTTCATTTTTTTATATGTGAATATCCAGTTGTCCCTGTGCAGGTTGTTGAAAACCCTGCTGAATTATCTTGGCACCTTTGCTGAAAATCAACTGAGGATAAATGTATGGGTTTATTTCTAGACTCTCAAATCTAATCCTCTTATCTATAAGTCTATGTTCATTTTATGCCAGTACCACAATGTCTTGAGTACTGTTGCTTTATAGTAAGTTTTGAAATCAAGAAATGTGCGTTCTCACAAGTCTGCAGAGTTTTGTCAAAGTTCATATGACTTTCTTCCTTTGCTATTTTAATATGGTAAAGTCCACTAATGAGTTCGCTAAACTTAAATCTTTTCATTTTCCCCAAACCCCTACTACTTTGTCTTGATGAATCACTGTTTTAAATATGTTGAATTCTAACATTTAAGATTTTTATAATAATACTCATGCATGACAGGGGGTGTATGTGTGTGTGTGTGTGTGTGTGTGTGATGCATGACAGGGTGTGTGTGTGTGTGTAGAATTCAACATATTTAAAATAGTGATTCATCAAGATAAAGTAGTAGGGGTTTGGGGAGAATGAAAAGATTTAAGTTTAGCGAAATTATTAGCAGACTTTACCATATTAAAATAGCAAAGGAAGAAAGTCATATGAACTTTGACAAAACTCTGCAGACTTGTGAGAATGCACATTTCTTGATTTCAAAACTTATTATAAAGATGGTGTGTGTGTGTGTGTGTGTGTGTGTGTGTGTGTGTTTAAATCAGGTTTAAGTATCAAAGTTCTGAAGTGAAGTGAAGTTGCTCAGTCGTGTCTGACTCTTTGCGACCCCATGGACTGTAGCCAGTCCATGGAATTTTCCAGGCAAGAGTGCTGGAGTGGGTTGCCATATCCTTCCGCTTATAAAAAGAATTTGGCTATTTTCTTACTTTTTCTATGATCCAGAAGTGCACTGTCTACTACCATAGCCACCAATCACATAGGTTTTCAACTTTAAATCACAATTAAATAAAATTAAAAATTCTTTAGTTGCAGTAGCCACATTCCAAGGGCTCTACAGTCACATGAGGCTGGACATGTGTCATACTGGACAGCAAAGACACAAAACATTTCAATCATCAAAGAAAAGTTCTGTGGGTATCACTGACCTACAGCAACTTGTAGGTCATTAAGAAGAATTGAGACTATTTGGTATTCAAGGTTTTGTAGGATTTCTCTGTAAAATAATCTGTACATAGTGCTTTGATGTAGGTGTTTTGAAAATATTTTTTCTATCGATCTGTTTAAACATTGTGATGGTCCTAACTAGCTTTTCTGGTTTATTACACTACTGATCCCTTTGTCATTTCTACTTCTGTATATCTGCTCTAATTGCTTTTTTTCTTTATTAGGCTAGCTAGTGGTGTCATTTCTACTTCCGTATATCTGCTCTAATTGCTTTTTTTCTTTATTAGGCTAACTAGCAGTTTGTATATTTTGTTGATGGTTTCTCCAAAGAACCAGCACTGTGATCTTCTGCTTTTCTATTTTCTACCTCATTAATCTCTATTTATCTTTATTTTTTCTATTTATTTCTCCTTTGTATTTTCTTTGGGTAATAACTTTTTCTAGCTTTCTGAATTGGGAGCTTAAATTTTTAATATTTATCCTTTCATTTTTATTTATGACAGGTATTTAAGGCTATAATTTGTTTTCCAATCACCCCTATGATTGTATCTCAGACTTCTGATGTGATGTTTATTATGACAATGTTTTAGGAATTTTGAAATTTTGGCTTATATATCCATTTTCCAAACAAAAACTGTTTAAACAAAGAGCTTTAAATTTCAAGGTGGAAGGGTATTTGCCATGGTATACAGTTTGGTGTACATACATAGTATATACATACACACACACACACACACGATCTATCTTATTCATTAAAGTCTTCAGCACCTTTACTTTTTGTACTCTTAGCCTGTCTTGAGAGATATGTGTTAAATATCCTATTAATGTGTTTGTCTATATCACTTTGTATCTACTGTGATTTCTATTTTATGAATTCTACCATGTCTAAAGGGCTTCCTGGGTGGCTCAGTGGTAAAGAATCTGACTGCAATGCAGGAGATGCGGGTTTGATCCCTGGGTAGGGAAAAATCCCCTGGAGAAGAAAATCACAACCCTTTCCAGTATACTTGCCTGGAAAATCCTATGGACAAAGGAGCTGGCGGCCTACAGTCCATGGGGTCACAAAGAATCAGACACAACTAAGTGACTAAACAACAACAACAACCATATCTGATAACAGAATTGTAACCTCTGCTTATTTAACTTATATGCAGAGTACATCATGCAAAATGCTGGGCTAGATGAATCACAAGCTGGAATCAAGATCGCTAGGAGAAATATCAACCACCTCAAATACACGTATGATACCACTCTAACAGCAGAAAGTGAAGAGGAAATAAAAGGCCTCTTGATGAGGGTGAAAGAGGAGAGTGAAAAAGCTGGCTTAAAACTCAACATTCAAAAAACTAAGATCATGGTATCTGGTCCCATCACTTCATGGCAAACAGAAGGGGGAAAAGTGGAAACTGTGACAGATTTTATTTTATTGGGCTCTAAATTCACTGAGGATGGTGACTGAAGCCACAAAATTAAAAGACGCTTGTTCCTTGGAAGAATAGCTATGACAAACCTAGACAGGATATTAAAAAGCAGAGACATCACTTTGCTTAACAAGGTCTGTACAGTCAAAACTATGGTTTTTCCAGTAGACATGTACAGATGTGAGAGTTGGACTGTAAAGAAGGCTGAGCACCAAAGAATTGATGCTTTCAAGCTGTGGTGCTGGAGAAGACTCCTGTGAGTCCCTTGGACTGCAAGGAGATCAAACCAGTCAGTCCTAAAGGAAACCAACCCTGAATATTCACTGGAAGGACTGATGCTGAAAGCTGAAGCTCCAATACTTTGGTCACCTGGTGCAAAGAGCTGACTCATTGGAAAAGACCCTGATGCTAGGAAAGATTGAAAGCAAAAGGAGACGCAGGTGGTAGAGTAGGAGATGGTTAGATAGCATCGTTGACTCAGTGGACATGAATATGAGCAAACTCCGAGAGATGGTGGAGGACAGAAGGGCCTAGTGTGTTGCAGTCCACGGGGTCACAGAGAATTGGGACATGACTTTGTGAATCAACAACAACAAACCTCTGCTACTATATTGTTTGAAGTTGCTTCATACATCATTTTTCATCTTTTACTTTTAGCCTTCCCGACTCACTTTATTTTAGGTATGTCTCCTGTACAGAGTAAAGTTGGATTTGACTTTGAGCATCAATCTGAAATGTTTTAACAGGTAAGCTAAATGTAAATATTCATTTACATTCTGTATACTCTGTATAAATTACACTCAACTTTACACTTTGTATAAATTATGTATTTGTTCTCAACTTTATCACAGTATGTTTTATTTACTGCATTTTCCATAGTTCATCTCTTTGTGTCATTTATTTCTTGACCATTTTGTTCTTTTGGTACTGAGAAAGTTTGGGAATTTTGTTTTAGTGGTTATCTTTATACTAACATACTTTATAATGTACTTAATTCCCCCATTTCCTCATTTAGGCTATTACTATCTGATTTATTGGTTTTAAATGATATCCTTTGACCCCATCTAGAGATATTACAGGAGGAAAGGGACTTGCTTTCTGGTCCCACTGCATTTGCTGGCAGGCTTCTGCAGCACTCGCATCTCCTTGGTTGCCTGTGTCCTGGACACTGGACAGTTAGTAGTTAAGTATCCAGTGGCCAGCAGCAGCAGCTCCACCATCTTCTCCCATCTTAAATGGTTTTGTAAGAGTTTTTACAGAGACACACACCTCTCCATGAACAGTCTTCTCCACACTGTAATAGAAGGCAAATTTCTAGCAAGTTCCACTGCTGTGGCACTAGTGATTTCTCTCATCCACTGAGCAACGGCACCCCCTCCAACACGGCTTACCTCTCGGGCCTGAGACGGGGGAAGGGAGGCCCTTCCTTGGGCTGTCTCTGCCCCAGTGTAGTGGCTTCTCCTTATGTCTGCTCTTCATACATTCCTTAGAGTTCTCTGCATTTTGACTAGCCAATCCCTCACTCCAGCTCTCTGTTAGAGTGAACAATTTCATTAAACTATCTGTGTTCCTTCTTCACTGCGACCCAGACTGATACCATACTATTCTACTCTTGTCCCTACCTTTGCTTTTCTTAGATATATCATCTGGCATTTGGATGAAGCTCTTTCCAGAACTGATTTAGGAAGGGGCTGGGTCACAATATTTCCTGTGTTCTTGCACATTGAAAACTCTTTCGGTTTAATCTCAGCACTTGAAAAAACAGTTCGTCTAGATATAAAATTTCTTAAAAATGGTCCTCCATTTATAGGCTTGCTTTGCATTTTGGTGTTGAAAAGTATGATGCAAACCTGTCTTTCTTTGCCTTGAAAATAATTTGGCTGTTTTGCTAGAGGCTTAGCTGAATTTTTTTTATTCATAGAGTATAACTGTTTTACTAGAAAAGGTCTTAGAGTTGACAATTTTCCAGGAATAAGGTAGGCTTTTTCAATATGAAGGTTCAGGTATTTTCCCATTTTTGAAACATTTCTTACAATTTTTTAATCCTGTTTATCTTCTTCAGGGAATCCAAATATACATGTACACAGACATATACCCAGAGGACATTTTTTACTACATTCTGTATCTAACAGTTCCTTTCTGATACTTTTAAACCTTTTTCTTCTAATATTTAGTTTTATTCTCTTGACTGTTTTATTTCTTTTCTCAATGTCTCTTATTATATTTTCAGCTGAATATATTGTCCCAGTGGGTACCTTGGAACTGTGTCTTCAACTGAGATTATTTTTCTTTCATTTTTTTCCTTGAGTTTGCACAATTCTATTTTCACATCTTCCTATTTACTGTGCATTTCTAGTCTGACTTAAAATTTATGATTCAAGGTATTTTTTTTCGTAGATGTCAATACTTACTTAATTCAAGATGAGTCATTGTGCAACAGTTTTCCTCTGATTAGTCACTGATCTTTGGCTTAGAATTTTCAGTAGTTAAAATGGTTTTATCTTCTACTTCTGTTCTTCCTCATGTAGAAGTTTCTTTATGGATGTTGACTGCTGTTTCCTAATGATTTAAAATGTCTTATATTTTCTTGGGCTAGCAAAAAACAGGATGTTCCATTTTGTCAGGGATCTTGGGTCATGAGTTTTCTGTTGGCATAATGAAATGCAGCTTCTTTAGTGGAGCCTGTTTGGGATGTGTTGGGATAGGAAGACCCGAATGTCTTCTGATTTTATGATTCGCTTTGTTTCTGTGTAACTCTAAACGACTACCCATGGCATCCTTCTTTTCCTTCAATATTATGTCTATCTCTCCCATGAAGGTAGTTATCAGCCCACAGCTGCTATCTCTGGTCCCTCAACACTTTTAATTCATTCTCTTTCTTCTGATTCTCCAATAGACAACGCTCTAATCAAGTAGCTCTTAGTTCTCTTGCAGTATTTCCCACTCTGGATGAGCCTATCTTTCTGGAAGTGATTTTGGCTGTGTTAGACTCCCATTGCCCCCTGCCTTTTTAATGTAGTTTCTATCTACATAAAACTCTTCATTCTGGTATGGGGTGGGTATTAGCTTTACTGGTTTCAGATCTTTATATCAGAACATGTAGACAACATGTTATTGAAATATGTGGTATTCTTGACTCCTAGTTATGTTTAAGCATGAGTTATGGGTGGCTTAATTTGCTTTCCTTTTTGAGCTATATGTTTCCAGAGAACTTATGGAAAAATTTTGATGTAGCTGGTCACCATTATCCCTGGGAACTTATAGTTTGTAATAGCCTATCAAGATGCTTCTAAACTGTGGTTCATAAAATCAGTTGAGAACCTTATGGTACTATGCAGCTACAAAAAGGAATGAGGAACATCTCAATACTAAGAAGTTGTTTTGAGGACATATTGCTAAATGAAAAAAGATTGAGAAAAGTATGTATAGTATGTTGTCATTTATATAAGAAGGGAATACATATGTATAAATATGTACACACACACACTCACAGATATATTTGCTTATTTTTTAAAAAATGGAGTATGAATTATTAAAAGAAAGTGGTTACTCTATGGCAGAAGAAAGGGATAAGGTAAAGAGCATTTCTCTGAATATACCGTTTTACAGATTTCAAGAATTATTTATATACATGAGGCCAAAGATGGAACAATTCAAGAATCAACAAGGATAATTAGTGCAACGGAGTGAAAAACATCAAATATGTATGAATCTTTGAGTTTATGATATTAAATACAACAATAGCAATAAGACTAAGTAATTTTGGAGGATAATGGCAATCTAATTTATTATTCTGAAAAGTGGTAAACAAAGAAAAGAATCAAGCCTTTAAACGGTCTTTCCTGCATGAACTATGCTTCAGGATAACCAAATAGTTGAAAGTTTATTTTAACAGACATATTCCATTTAATTTATGTGGACAGAATGATAATATTAAAATTTTCTATTCTGCAACCAAAATGAATTGATACGTCTAAATCAGGGGTCCGCAAACTATAGCCAGAAGGCTGGACAACTTGTTTTGTAACTAAAGCTTTACTGGATCCCAGCCTTGCCCATTTTTTTAGGTATTGTCTATGACTGCCTTTATATTACAAGGACAAAGCTGACAAGTTACAATGAGAATGTATGGCCTGTAGGCCTGAAATATTTACGATCTGACTCTTTTAGAAAATCTGCCAACCCCTGCTCTAGACTACAAGCAGCGATGGCTGCTACATTATAAAATGAGAGACAACCAGACCATACATACTTCTTAATAAATGTAAATATCACTACCTATGAAATATTCTTATTGAAAAAAACTAAACCTTAACCTGATCAAGCCTCTCTATCTAGTTACCAATTTCTAGGAAGAGAGGTCAGAGAAACATGTTAAATGATACCAGAAAAATATAATCAGCAAAATCTAATTGTGGGAAAATTTAAGGAAAATGACTTAGGTTTTTCAACAAATAAATTGCAAGGAAAAAATAAAATAGAAGAGGAGAACGCAAAGATTAAAAGAGGCTTAAGGAACATATCACCCAACTACATATGTTGATTTTATTTGGATCCTGATTCAAAGAAAATGAAATAAAGAGGGGAAGAGAGAGAGAGACAAACAGACAATAGGGAAAATTTAAATACTGAGTAAATATTTGTTGATATTAAGGAAGTATCATTATTTTATTCACATGTGACAATGTTATGATTATGCTTTTAAAATATTAACTATGAGAGAGATACATACTAAATATTTAGTGATAAAATGATACTATGTTTAAGCAACTGGGCAGGAGTGGTTGGGAAATGTATATAGCTACTAAGAAAACATGGCAACCCACTCCAGTGTTCTTGCCTGGAGAATCCCAGGGACGGGGGAGCCTGTTGGGCTGCGGTCTATGGGGTCGCAGAGTCGGACATGACTGAAGTGACTTAGCTTACTAAGAAAACAAGACTAACTATCAAAGATAAAACATACATGGACTTTCATTCTCTGTATTATATTTTTCTACTTTTGTATATGTTTGAAATTTTACAAGTAATTTTTTTTAAAGAAGGAAAAGGTTAAATAACCACTTGGGAAGGTCTTTCAAATAACACTTTCCTCTAATGCTCATTTAATTTAGCACAGCCTCCTGAGGGGAGCACAGCCTATAAGCCATCTCCATCCTCCGGAGAGACTCACTGCAATAGTGACTGATGGTAACTGATGAAATGTGCTAAATCACTCAGGTATACTGACGCTAAAAAAGGTGAATCTGATCTTGAAGAGAAAAATACAGTGGTGTCATTAAAGTAAAATAATGCATTTTACTTAATAATTGATTTAAAGTGAGAAAATTCCAAGGACCAATTGAGAATTTAGGGGAAAGGAGATAAGGGATCTTTATAATAGTCATCCTTTCTAATGGGAGATTTTTCTCTCACTGTTGTGATTGTAGGATTTGATAAAAGCTCCATGGTTTTTTGAGGCAAGTTCAATGGCAAGACCTTCTTCCATCCTTTTTCTCAGGGTAAATGGGACCTGACAAAGAAGGATGCAGGGTGTGGTTTCTCATTAGAAAAAGAGGAGCTGAAGAGAAGCATGGATATCACAAGTTAACGAAGAATGGAGAGGTCCAGATTTTACAGCTCATTTCATGTTAGGTGGACCTTTTGGATCATATGAAAAAGAACAGATGGGCAAATGACCCTATGTTTTCTTCTAATACAATGTACAACTTGAGGAAGATAACCACTGGGCTAGGGAGAGCTTGGGTCCAGTTACTCACCCAGAGGGGGCTGCAGCATACCCCCATTCTTCTCACAGTTCCCGATAGGCTGAATTTCAGCTGAGTCAACCAGCCGCCAGAAGTCATTCTTGTTGTCGCTGCCATCAAGGCGAAGGCGGAGGCGAGCACCTGTCAGTCCAACTACTGTGGCAATACAGGTAGATGTGGTGTTCCTGGGGTCCTGCGCTTCCAGTTTCATGCTGATCTTGAACTCGTTGCTTGGAGGTGTGTAGGACTGAGGAGAACAAGCCATGAGGTTAGGCAGACTAAGAACACATGGCACTCTCAGCAGGGATATTAGGCGATGGAGCCTGAAGATTCACGCTTTGGATGCAAACTGATCACAGCTGAATCCGGGACAACCCTCATGAATTATTTCCTAATGCCTAGGAAGGGTCTCATGAAAAAGAAACACTGAAATATAAAGTGAAGGGAAAAAATTACTTTCCAGTGAAGCATCAAATATTGACTGACCAGTAAGAAAAGGATAAGAGTATCTCAAATGGTCCTTGCTTAAATGCTGTTTTTTATCCTATCTTCTCCAATTCCCTAACCCTCCAGGTATTCTTAGTATTTTCTTTGCAGAAATCATCCTATTAAACTATCCTATCCTTAGTGTTTCTTCATGGAGTGCTTCAGTATGTCTACCATTGACGCTAAAAAAGGTGAATCTGATCTTGAAGAGAAAAATACAGTGGTGTCATTAAAGTAAAATAATGCATTTTACTTAATAATTGATTTAAAGTGAGAAAATTCCAAGGACCAATTGAGAATTTAGGGGAAAGGAGATAAGGGATCTTTATAATAGTCATCCTTTCTAATGGGAGATTTTTCTCTCACTGTTGTGATTGTAGGATTTGATAAAAGCTCCATGGTTTTTTGAGGCAAGTTCAATGGCAAGACCTTCTTCCATCCTTTTTCTCAGGGTAAATGGGACCTGACAAAGAAGGATGCAGGGTGTGGTTTCTCATTAGAAAAAGAGGAGCTGAAGAGAAGCATGGATATCACAAGTTAACGAAGAATGGAGAGGTCCAGATTTTACAGCTCATTTCATGTTAGGTGGACCTTTTGGATCATATGAAAAAGAACAGATGGGCAAATGACCCTATGTTTTCTTCTAATACAATGTACAACTTGAGGAAGATAACCACTGGGCTAGGGAGAGCTTGGGTCCAGTTACTCACCCAGAGGGGGCTGCAGCATACCCCCATTCTTCTCACAGTTCCCGATAGGCTGAATTTCAGCTGAGTCAACCAGCCGCCAGAAGTCATTCTTGTTGTCGCTGCCATCAAGGCGAAGGCGGAGGCGAGCACCTGTCAGTCCAACTACTGTGGCAATACAGGTAGATGTGGTGTTCCTGGGGTCCTGCGCTTCCAGTTTCATGCTGATCTTGAACTCGTTGCTTGGAGGTGTGTAGGACTGAGGAGAACAAGCCATGAGGTTAGGCAGACTAAGAACACATGGCACTCTCAGCAGGGATATTAGGCGATGGAGCCTGAAGATTCACGCTTTGGATGCAAACTGATCACAGCTGAATCCGGGACAACCCTCATGAATTATTTCCTAATGCCTAGGAAGGGTCTCATGAAAAAGAAACACTGAAATATAAAGTGAAGGGAAAAAATTACTTTCCAGTGAAGCATCAAATATTGACTGACCAGTAAGAAAAGGATAAGAGTATCTCAAATGGTCCTTGCTTAAATGCTGTTTTTTATCCTATCTTCTCCAATTCCCTAACCCTCCAGGTATTCTTAGTATTTTCTTTGCAGAAATCATCCTATTAAACTATCCTATCCTTAGTGTTTCTTCATGGAGTGCTTCAGTATGTCTACCACACAGACTAACCAATGGGAATAGATTATTTTTTTTACTTTGACATTAACTTAGAAATCAATTCCTGTTTTTTTTTTTTTAAAAAAAACTTTAAGTTATAATTGACATACAATGAACTACACACTTAGGTTAAGTACTGACATACGTATACACTCATGACACCACATACATCACAACACTCTGGAAACCATCACCACTATCAAGATAATGAACATGGACATACTATCAAGTTTTGCATATCCCTTTAAGATCTGTCTAGCCCTTCCCAGATCTCTCTCTCTCCAGGCAAACACTGCTTTACTTTCTCAGTGTAGACTGTTTTGCATTTTGCATTTCTAGACTTAAAATGGAATCATACAGAATATACTTTTTTTTTTAATCTAGTTTCTTTCACTCAGCATAACCATTCTGATATTCATTCATTTGTTGAATGTATCAATAATTCATTTCTTTTTCATGAAGACTCACTTTTAAGAGCAGTTTTAGGTTCACAGCAAAACTGAGAGGAAGATAGAGAGATTTCCTATAAACATCCTGCTCCAACACATGCAGTGTCTTCTCTGTTTTCAGTATCTCCTAACATAGTAGTACATTTATTATTACAACAGATAAAACTACACTAACATATCATAATAACCCGAAGTCCATGATTTACAGTAAGGTTCTCTCTTGGTGTTGTATACTCTATGAATTTGGTCTAATGGAGACACGTATCTATCATTATAGGATCATACAAAATAGTTTAGCTGTACTAAAAATCCTCTGCACTTGGCCTACTCATCCACTCAATCTCTGGCAACCACTGATCTTTTTACTGTCTCCATAGTTTTGCCTTTTCCAGAATGTCATATAGTTTGAATTACACAGTACATAGCTTTTTCAGGCTGGCTTTTTTCTCATAGTTAAGATGTATTTAAGTTTCCTCTATGTCTTTTCATGGCTTGATAGCTCATTTCTTTCTAGGGCTGAGTAATACTCCATTGTCTGGCTATACTACAGTTTGTTTATCCATTCATCTACTTAAAAAATATCTTGGTTTCTTCCAAGTTTTGGTGATTATGAATAAAGATGCAATAAAATCCACACACACACACATAATATATACACATACACACAAGTTTTTGTGTGGACATAAATTTTCAACTTCTTTGGATAAATATCAAGGAATGCAATTGATGGATCATATGGTAAGAGTATGTTTAGTTTACAAGAAGAGAGATCACCAAACTACCTTACAAGATGTCTGTACCATTTTGCACTCCCACAAGCAATTAATGAGAATTCCTGTTGCTCCACATCCTTGTCAACACTTGGTGTTATCAGTGTTCTGGGTTTTGGCATTACAATATGTATGCAGTGGTATCTCACTGTTGTTTTAATTTGCATTTCTCTGATAACATATGATGTAGAACATTTTTTTTATGCTTGTCATCCGACCATCTTTGGTGAGATGTCTGTTAAGATCTTTGATCTTTTTTGAGTTATTTTCTTATTTTGAGTTTAAGGCATTCCTTGTATATTTTGGGTCACAGTCCTTTGTCAAACATGTCTTGTAAAATTATTTTCTCCCAGTCTGTGGCTTGTCTTCTCATTCTCTTGACAGTGTCTTTCATATAGTAGAAGGTTTTATTTTAATGAAGTTCAACTTATCACTTCTTTCATGAACTGTGCCTTTGGTTTGCACCTAATAAATCACTGCCACACCTAAGGTCACCTTCAGTTCAGTTCAGTCACTCAGTTGTGTCCAACTCTTTGTAACCCCATGGACTGCAGCACACCAGGCCTCCCTGTCCATCACCAACTCTTGGAGTTTAGGCAAACTCATGTTCATTGAGTTGGTGATGCCATCCAACCATCTCATCCTCTGTCGTCTCCTTCTCCTGCCTTCAATCTTTTCCAGCATCAGGGTCTTTTCAAATGTCTTCGCATCAGGTGGTCAAAGTATTGGAGTTTCAGCTTCAACATCAGTTCTACCAATGAATATTCAGGACTGATTTCCTTGAGGATGGACTGGTTGGATCTCCTTGCTGTCCAAAGGACGCTCAAGAGTCTTCTCTAATACCACAGTTCAAAAGCATCAATTCTTCGGCACTCAGCTTTCTTTATAGTACAACACACATCCATACATGACTACTGGAAAAACCACAGCTTTGACTAGACGGACCTTTGTTGGCAAAGTAATATCTCTGCTTTATAATTTGCTGTCTAGGTTGGTCATAACTATGAAATTAAAAGACGCTTACTCCTTGGAAGAAAAGTTATGACCAACCTAGATAGTATATTCAAAAGCAGAGACATTACTTTGCCGACTAAGGTCCATCTAGTCCAGGCTATGGTTTTTCCTGTGGTCATGTATGGATGTGAGAGTTGGACTGTGAAGAAGGCTGAACACCGAAGAATTGATGCTTCTTCCTGACCTGCATACAGGTTTCTCAAGAGGCAGGTCAGGTGGTCTGGTATTCCCATCTCTTTCAGAATTTTCCACAGTTTGTGGTGATCCACACAGTCAATGACTTTGGCATAGTCAATAAAGCAGAAATACATTTTTTTTTCTGGAACTCTCTTGCTTTTTTGATGATCCAACAGATGTTGGCAATTTGATCTCTGGTTCCTCTGTCTTTTCTAAATCCAGCTTGAGCATCTGGAAGTTCATGGTTCACGTACTGTTGAAGCCTGGCTTGGAGAATTTTGAGCATTACTTTACTAGGGTGTGAGATGAGTTTGAGCATTCTTTGGCATTGCCTTTCTTTGCGATTGCAATGAAAACTGACCTTTTTCATCTTAGTCTTCTCCTATGCTAACTTCTAGGAGTTTTAGTTTTGTGTTTTACAGTTAGGTGTGTGGTCTGTTTTGAATTAATTTTTTTGAAGGGTGTTAAGCTCTGTATCTATCATCTTTTGATTCATGTAAGGACTGTGGGACCTTTTTCGTGATGAAATTACTGTATTTTTATCTGATAATATCCTTTGCCTCTGAAATATACTTTGATATTAATATGCTATTTCAGCTTTATTATAATTTTTGATTCTTTTACTTTTAACCTGTTTGTGTCTTTACATTTAAAGTATAATTGCTTGCAGGCAGTATATAATTGGGTCTTATTTTTTATCCAATATGACAATCTCAGTTTGTTAACTGAGGAATTTAGATAATTATAATTGGATTACTGATATGGCTGGATTTAAACCTACCATTCTGCTGTTTTCTATTATTTTAGTGGATGCTTTGGGGCTTAAACATATTTAAATTATCAATCTATCTTCAAGTAATATACTATACTTCATGTATAAGAATTTTATAATAGTCTACTTAAATTTCTCTTCCTTAAGCTATTATTGTTATACATTTTACTAATACATTTTATTATATCTACAATACAATGTTATCATTATTTATAGTCAATTATCTTTTATAGAGGTTTAATAAGAAATAACATTTTAAGTATTTACCCTTGTAATTATCATTTCTAGTAACTTTCATTCCTTTGTGTAGATCTGTATTCTATCTGATAATATTTTCCTTCTGCATGATGGACTCTAACATTTGTAAGAGTGAGTTTGCTGCTGCTGCTAAGTCGCTTCTGTCGTGTCCGACTCTGTGCGACCCCATGGATGGCAGCCCACCAGGCTCCCCTGTCCCTGGGATTCTCCAGGCAAGAACACTGGAGTGGGTTGCCATTTCCTTCTCCAATGCATGAAAGTGAAAAGTGAAAGTGAAGTCGCTCAGTCGTATCCGACTCTTCGCAACCCCATGGACTGCAGCCTACCAGCCTCCTCCGTCCATGGGATTTTCCAGGCAAGAGTACTGGAGTGGGGTGCCATCACCTTCTTCAAAGAGTGAGTTTACTAGTGGTGAATTCTTTCAGTTTTTATGCATCTGAAAATAACTATTTTTCCTTCATTTTGGAAGATCTTTTTGTTGGATATAAAATTCATGGTTGATAGTTTTGATACTTTGAAGATTTTATTTAACTTTCTTCTTGTTTGCATTATTTCAAGAAAATATAATGTCATTCTTATTTTAGTTTCCCTGCACATAAAGTGTCTTTTTTCCTCTGGCTGCTTTGAAGATATTCTCTATCATTAGTTTTGATAATTTATGACATGCCTTAGTATAATTTTATTCTTGTCTTTTTTTTAGGAGATTCATTTAGCTTTCTGAATTTGGAGATTTTTAGTTTTCCTCAACTGTGAACAATTTTTTGCCATTTTATCTTCAACGCTTTTCCAGTTCTCCATCTCTTTTCTTTTGGAGAGTCTAATTACATGGTCTATGATGTTATCCCATGCTTCACTGATCTTTTTCATATTTTTAAAATACTTTTTTCTGTGTGTTTCATTTTAGGTATCTTCTACTGCTATGTTTTCATATTTATTAATCTTTTCTTCCACCATTAATCCCATCTAGTGTATTTTTCATTTTGCTCAATGTCTTTTTTTATATACTTCACATCTCTGCTTAACTTTCAAACATATAGAACATAATTAAAATAATTGTTTTAATGTTTTAATCTGCTATTCTAAGATTTGCAAAGGTTCTAAGTCTGTTTCAATTGGTTGATTAGTCTGTTCATTATTAGTTATGTTTTCCTGCCCTCCTTATATGCCTGATAATCACTGACTGGATGCCAGACATTTGACTTTTACCTGTTAGGTGCTGGATATTTTTGCATTCTCTTCTTGTGCTGTGTTCCCAGATGAAGCTAATTTACTTGGAAATAATTTAAGCACATTGAGTCTTGCTTTTTAGTTTGTTAGGCAGATTCAAAGCATGCTTATCCTCAGGCTAATCATTTCCCACTACTGAGCAGGATCTTCCCAACTATTCCACATGAATTATGAGATTTTCCAGTCTAGCTGGTAGAATCAGGCACTATTCCCAGTCTTGTGTGAGCACTAGACTCTATCCTCATACTATCCTTTAATCCTTTCAGACAGTGTTTCCCTTGGCTTTGGATGCTCACATGCATATACAGAGCAACAGTACTTTGATGAATACTTGAAGGGGGCTCTCTGCAGTTTTCTTTCTGTGCTGCATTCTCTTCTCTGGTACTCTGTCCTGCAGATTCTATCCCTGGGTTCTCAGTTCCATCTCCCTCATTTGACAGGGAATTTCTCAGGCTTAGTCTGGGTTCTCTTTCCCTGGGCCATGGTCTCAAACTATTGTAAAGCAGTAAATCATAAGAGGCTCAACTTATTTGTTTTTTCATCTCTCAGAGATCACTGTTCTTGGCTGCCTGATCTTCAGTAACTTGAAAACCATTATTTAATATATTTTGTCTTTTAAAATTATTGCAGGTGTAAATATGAATTCAGTCCCTATTATTTCAGATGAGCAAAGTCCTATTTTGTACTTTTATTTAGACAAAATTCAAACTCAAAGTGAAATGTTGACAGTTTGTGGAAATAACAATTGAATACTAACAAGGAGGGAGATATAAGCCATTTCCTGATGTGCAGCTCTATTTAGCAGCAGTACACATCTCTGCTTACTACCCTTATCATGTACTGATAGTCAATATCATCTGTGCATTGTATGGGGAACTTAATCCTACGTGGGAAGCTCTAAATGACCTCCAATGAACTCCTATCATACTCCACAATGGGATTCAGTGCCAACATTTTTATGGAAAGATAAGATTGTGGCAGGGGAGCTTAATTCAGAGATATGAATACTGCTCCACTTTCAAGAGTTGTCTAAGGGCTATAACACTGTTTCCTATCTGCCTGAACTAAGAGCTGTAGTAAAAATCAGCAACTGTTTTCAGTAACACAGAGTATCTTCAAGGAGGTGAAGAAGGAAAAGGTGTTACTTGGGAAATTGGGGAGAATGTTTAAAACTCACAACTGAGTTTTGAAGTTCTATTCTTCCCATAGAAGTTTATTCTGGGGACGTCAGGTGAGAAGCCCAAAGGCTCCCACTTCATGTTCTGCTTGTCTAAGGACCAGAAAAACTACTTGCCTCCCACCTTCTAAAGATGCTGAGAATCAATTACCTGCTTGAAGCAATGGATAGGCGCTGGGACTGAACATGTTTCTTTTAGGTATTTGTCCCAGGTAAAATGACCTGTAAAGGAAATAAAAATCTCTATCACAGTCAACTTCCTAAAAATGCTTTCAAGATGTAATCTACCCTAAACATTAGGCTATTTTCAGACTTGTTTGGAGCATAAGAAAATTTACATGGCCCTGTTTGGACTCAAAGAAGCATATTAGGGGGAAGAATTGAGATGACCTGAGTGGATCATTTTAGATCAATGTTTTTTGAATCACCGTCTAGATGACCTAAGGAATCTTTCAAGCCAGTCTCTAAAATGATCCAAAATGTTACACCAAGTCATACCAGTGTCTCAAGAAGAATTCAGGAAGCTCATGGAAAACAGAACAGAAGAGGCACAAAGTAGGTGGGAAGATTCCTTCTGAACAATCTGACTCCTGTAAAGGTTCCTTATTGCCATCAAATAACTGATTTTAACACCCAATGTGGCAGAATCCCACCATCTCAGCTCAGAGAGAAAAAAGAGGCTATCTTGAGACCCTGGGTAAGAGGAGTTGTTGGGGGCAGGAAAAGCCAGAATGAGATTATACTTGAATCCTCACTCTAAAAGATGTTTCTCTCTCACCCACCTCAACCCTCTCCTATTCCAGTCACCGTCGCATTGCTCTGAGGTGCAAAATGACCAAGGTTTGTTAATTTAGAGAAAAGTAGATCCTCAGTAGCATTTCTGATGACAGTAGTTAAGAATAAGTTGGCAAATTTACAGAATCTTTGTAGCCTCTTGAAGTGGCCCTTAAGGTCTCTCAAAGTTTGAGGAACACTGTGCTAGAGAAATAATCTTTAAGGTGACAGTGACCTGGCATCAAGGAAAACATTTTAAAGGATAGGTTATTAACACATATCTTACTGAACCACAAAAGATTACCAGGTTCTTTATTAAAGGTTAAATCAATTACAAATATCCCCCTAATACCCACCTAGAGGTGACCCCATGATGGAGCAGGTAAGGTCCCAGAGACTTTCACAAGCTAAAACACTGTAGCAAACCAGCATTTCTTGAAGTTTCCTCTGCAGTGGAGCAGCACAGGGCCCCTTTGGGCCATGAAAAAAGCACTAGATGCTGGGAATAAAAATGAGTCACGGAATGATGAAATCTCAGTCACTCCAAAGATGATGCCAAGACTTTATACTCTATTGACTTTATAGCTTCTGTTTTAAAACTGGTTCCTTTCCCACAATCCTAACCAAGCCAAATAGATTTGGCCAGAAATCACAATCAGTTCTGAACTATTTAATTAACTGGCTGATGACTGCGTGAGTGCATGTTAAGTTGCTTTAGTCCTGTCAGACTCTTTGCAACCCTATGGACTGGTGCCTGCCAGGCTCCTCTGTCTGTGGGATTCTCCAGCAATAATACTGGAGTGGATTGCCATGCCCTCTTCCAGGGGATCTTCCTGACCCAGGGATTGAACCCTAGTCTCTTGCATTGGCAAGGACATTCTTTAGCACTAGCGCCACCTGGCAGCCATCCCCTTCGGTCAATAATTAATCATTTTGAATAGACAGTCCAAGGGTAAATGAGATGAGTATTTCCTTAAGTCAAGATTTAAATAGCTTATTAGAATTTAATAAAGAGTTTGCTCTTAGCTGAGATGGCTTCTAAAGCAAAGAAGCCATCACTATTGGCTGTTAGAAAAAGAAAACACCAAGAATTATTATTCCATTCTTGCAAATAAATAAGTCAAATAATAAGTCTTGGATTTGACTAGGCTGCACCTCTTGAACTCTAACACATACAGCAGTTCTACCCACTAAAACTTTCTCTGATAACAGAAATGTTCTGCATCTATGCTGACCAGCAAGACAGCCAATAGTCGCATGCCACTATTGAACACGTGAAATGTGGCTAGTGTCAGTGAGAAATTAAATTTTAAATGGTATTCAACTTTAATGTAAATTTAAATATCTATATGGGAATTACTGTAAAAGGCAGTATGGAAGAAGTTAGGTCAGTTCTGAGTTGCTTGTTACTGTTTTGAGTTCTGACCAAAAACACCCAAGAGACTTTGGCTTTAAGATGTAATTACAGCAGCATCAGGGTACCAAAATAATTAGGGTATTATAGTTCTATATTACACATAACAACTATGTAACAGGAATTGATTACCATAGGTTAAGAAATCCCACATCTTCCCATTTACTATCAACTGAATGAAAAAGAACCTCTTTGTTAAAAGCAGTTCATCCACTGAGGGTTCACTAGCTTCAACCATACCTAGATTAGTATTTTTTCTTAAATTTGACTGCTTTGGCTGTTTATTGTTTACTATCAATCAGGTAAGCTGCAAAATAAGTTAATTTTTATGGACTCACTAAGAATATCTGAGCACCTATTATAATGCTCATAATGAAGCCAAACTTCAAACCTACCACACTGCCAAGCACTAAAAATACCACAAAAGAAGTAGGACAGGCAACAAAGTATAGATCAGGGGTTGGCAAATTTTCTGTAAAGGACCAGATAGAAAAAATTTTACCCTTTGTAGGCCATTCGGTCTCTGTCACAAATACTGAACTTGTACATGGTAGCATGAAAACAGCCACAGGCAGTATGTAAATGAGTGAGCATGGCTGTGTTTCACTAAAACTTTATTTATAAAAACTGGCAGTGGGTTGCATTTGGCCCCTAAATAGCAGTATGTCAAATCTGGGATATAATATCATTCTCAAATGCTACTTGCCATAAAAATATACTAAATAATTTTTCTAACTTCTTTTTACAGTTCTGAGACCATCTTCAGAGGTTCTCATTCAGTAATCTCTTGAGTGTGGTCTGAGAATCTGTATTTTCAAAGCCTTCCTAGGTAATACTGATTAAATTCCATGCCTAGAAACTAATGGGATAATTGAAAGAATGTGATATTGAGAGTTAGAAGATGGTGGTTGAAGTCTTGTTTCTATAGCTAACTGCTACTGCTACTGCTGCTAAGTCGCTTCAGTTGTGTCCGACTCTGAGCAATCCCACAGACAGTAGCCCACCAGGCTCCCCTGTCCCTGGGATTCTCCAGGCAAGAATACTGGAGTGGGTTGCCATTTCCTATCTTGAATAAACTACTTAATCCTTCCAAGCATTAGTTTATTTATCTGAAAGTGACCTAATATCCTATAAGATTATACACACACTCCTTCATTCAATAAATACTTATTAACCTCCTTCTAAGTGCAAAAGCACAGTGTTAAATATTAGGGGAACAAGACAGACATGGTTCTGAAATTCATGGAGCCTACAGTTTAGAGATAAGCAAAAGTAGTAAATTAATAATACAAATAATCTGCCACAATTATGATAAATTTAAGTTAATGAGGTGGTACAGATTGCCTTGAGAATGCAGAACAGGGAAATCTAATTCATACTTGGGTCAAGATTACTGTGAAGATTGACATTATTAACTAGTATGGTACTTTATAATTTCTGAAGTGATTTCAATTATTCATTCAAATGATGTTTGAGTATCCTGTATGTGCCAGGCACTTCTTCTAAATGCTAGGATAAGGCAGGAGGTCCCTGCCCTTATGGAATTTACATTCCAGTGCATAATGAGGCACAATTAACACAGTCAAATAAATAAGGTAGTAAATAATAAGTATTTGAAGGACATAAAATAATGATATGTGACAGAGACTGGGAATCATCTTAGATGGCGAAATTACAGACAGATGCTCTAGACAGGAAACATTTGGGCTGAAACCTTATAGATGAGAGACAGTAAGTCATCTCATTTATACTGCTGAATAATACTTATGAAAGTATTTTATAGACTCTAACATACATACTACCATATGACAGTTATGCCTACTATTAGGAAGTAAGATTGGCTTAAAACTCAACATTCAAAAAGCTAAGGTTATGGCATCCGGTCCCATCACTTCATGGCAAATAGATGGAGAAACAACTGAGACAATGAGAGACTTTATTTTTTGGGCTCCAAAATCACCGCAGACAGTGACTGCAGCCATGAAATTAAAAGATGCTTGCTCCTTGGAAGAAAAGCTATGACCAACCTAGACAGCATATTAAAAAGCAGAGACATTAGTTTGCCAACAAAGGTCCGTCTAGTCAAAGCTATGGCCTTTCCAGTAGTCATGTATAACAGTTGGACCATTAAGAAGGCTAAGCGCCAAAGAACTGATGCTTTCAACTGTGGTGCTGGAGAAGACTCTTAAGAATCCCTTGGACTGCAAGATCAAATCATCCAATCCTAAAGGAAATCAACCCTGAATATTCATTGAAAGGACTGATGTTGAAGCTGAAGCTCCAATACTTTGGCCACCTGATGTGAAAAACCAACTCATTAGAAAAGACCCTGGGAGAAGGCAATGGCATCCCACTCCAGTACTCTTGCCTGGAAAATCCCATGGACAGAGGAGCCTGGTAGGCTGCAGTCCATGGGGTCGCTGAGTCAGACACGACTGAGCGACTTCACTTTCACTTTTCACTTTCATGCACTGGAGAAGGAAATGGCAACCCATTCCAGTGTTCTTGCCTGGAGGATCCCAGGGATGGCAGAGCCCAATGGGCTGCCGTCTGTGGGGTCGCACAGAGTCGGACACAACTGAAGCAACTTAGCAGCAGCAGCAGAAAAGACCCTGATGCTGGGAAAGATAGGAGGCAGGAGGAAAAGGGGACAACAGAGAACAAGATGGTTGGATGGCATCACCACCTCAATGGAAATGAGTCTGAGCAAGCTAGGGGAGATGGTGAAGGGCAAGGAAGCCTGGCGTGCTGCAGTCCATGGGGTTGCAAAGAGTCAGACATGAATGAGCGATTGAACAACAACAACAAAGACTGCTGCCCTGAAGGGATTTATAACTACATACAAATACTTTAACAATTAACAGTTCCCTAAACTGTAAAACACAAAAGATTCACCAGTTGAATGCATGAATTCCTTTCTCTAATATTCACTCATTCAACAAATATTTACTGTGCAACTACTATATGCCAAGCTCAATTCCAGGCACAGGTGATACACAGCAAAGAACAAAACAGCCAAAATCTCTGCCCACATGGAGCTTACATTCTAAGAGGGAAGAGACACAATAAATAAACAAATAAACATAATTCAATTGATCCAGAAAGTTTCAGAGAAACCACATAATAACTATACAATTTCTGGCCCTTTTCAAATAAGGAAAAAATAAAGCAAAGTAGGAGAGGAAAAGAGTGCTGAGAGTATGTATGTTATTTTAGGCAGGATGGTCAAGAAAGGGATCTTGATGAGGTGATATAAAAGCTGAGACCTGAATGGTCCCTCCAGCCTCTAGTTAAATAATTCCAACGATGAGAAATTTATTATTCAGCTATGGTTCAACAGCACAAATGGATTATTTTAACCATTAGAATCAGCCAAAGTCTACCTTCTTCTAAATCTTTACCTACTTACATTAGACATAATATATCTAATCCCCTAAATATGTCCCAAATCCCTCAACTGCTCCTAATTTAAAATGGTTACATCAGGCATTTCCATTCATGCTGGCTACTGTTCTGTCCACATTCCTCTACAAGAACTCTATTTAGATCCATCTAAAGTGTGGAACCCAAATCCTTTAGAGCAATAAAGACAGTCACAGTCTTTATTTTTGGCCATGCTGTGCAGCATGTGGGGTCTTAGTTCCCTAACCAGGGACTGAACCTGTGCCCCCTGATTTGAAAGCTCAGAGTCTAAACCCTGGACTGCCAGAGAAGTCCATTTTATGAACTTTAAAAACCTTCACTGTTTAACCCAGTACCTGAAACTTAAGAGAGGCACCATAAAAGTTTGAAAAGTGAGTGAACGAAAAGAAGCAAGCCAGTAATGATCCTACTCTTTTCTGGACTAGTGAAATCACACCTGGGAAATTAAACATTATGGGAACTAGTCCTTGAGAGGGACAGAACAAGGCAACACCTAAATGGTGACCTAAATGATCAAGAGAAACAAAACCATGTCACATGAGGACCAGCTAAACGAAGAAGCAACATTTAGCATGATAATCTTAGAGCCATTTCTTTATCCATCCATCCAACAAGTATTTATAGTGTGGATCAAGAACAGTGCTGGAGATACAACCATGATCAAAATATTGTCTTGCCTTCACAAAGCTTCAACTTAAGGCTTCCAAGTTAAAATGTAAAAGGAGAAGCAAGGAGTTAGCCAGAGAGAGACCTGTTGTTTCAGACAGAAAGAAAAGCATGTATGAGGGCTCAGAAATGAAAAAAAAAGCAGTTCTCAAACCTGAATCTTTCAGTATAGAAAAGAGGTTGTCAATAAAAGCAGTGTTTGGGTTTCAGAGTCTCATATGCAACACTAAGGAGAAGAGGAAGCACAAAAGGGTTTGTAAGAAAAAGCATCCTGTCTACAATGTGAAGAACGGATTGGAGGAGGGTAAGGCTGGAGGCAGGAAGCTTTTTTATTAGAAAGCTTTTCTAATAAACTAGCTATGAGATGATGGTTGCTTGAACTAGGAAATGTAACAGAATGGCAGTGAGAAAGCAGTCCTTAGAGCTGCTTTCAAATAACTAGAGGCCGGTCAGTAAAAACCTGGCTAAACCTATATATATGGCTCTTAAAGTTATAGGTAGGACTAATAGAATTGACAAAGAAACAGATTTTGGCTCAATAAATATTTGTTTAAACATGAGTGAGTTGCTTGAGGAGGTTTTAAGTCCTTAACAACTTTGGGGAAAGTTCAAGACATTTTACAAGAAATACAAAATGTTGGAATTTGGAAATGCAGGCCAAGGTAGATTTTTTAAGGCTTCTTCCAAACTCTGAGATTCTAAAAAGATCTACTGAGTTTTCTTTCAGTGTGGTATTTGAGGCTACCCTCTATGCCTGATGGACAAAATGAAATGCCCAAGATTACTTTATCAGAGGCTCTGCCTGGCTTCACGACCTCTGCTCCCACAACAAAAAACATACTTTCATATTTTAACATCACTTTATGTAAATATTTTAAACTGAATATCCACATTTCACAATTCTATCAACAAAACAGATTGTTTACAACATACCTTAAATATCACTGAACTAGAACTGTTATCATCATTCACATTAGCAACAAATCCCCAAATGGCAGCAGCTATCGCTGAGTACCTTCTGTTTGTCTACACCATGCCACACTATGTTCAATATTTTCCCTGTTAATTATAACTCGAAAAGTAGGTTTTATTCTCATCTTAAAGATGAGGAAACGGACTCAGAAAGATCAAGTATTTTTTCTGAAGTCACAAAACTGGTTAGTGAGGAAAAGGAATATGAACCCAGGCCTGTCTTATGCCATGCTTTTTAAACCACACACCAGTACCTTAGAAAGCATGAGGAAAGTTTTAAGGAAAAATAAAAAGTGACGATCATTTATTGTTTATTAAGTATCAGGCCCTTTACCTGCATTATTTCATTTCATTCATTTCTTCAGCTCATAATCATAGAATGCTTCACTTCAAAGAATGTCACAAGATTTGACTTAAAAGGCTGAGGATAGTTGCTGAACAAATGAAAATAATAATCCTCCAAAGTTGAAAAGTATTTGAGAGTTTTTAAGATGTTTTCACATCCATTAGTTCATATAATCTTCTTAATAACCCTGTGAAGTAGGTAGAAAGGGATTATTATCCCCATTTACAAATCAGAAAACCAAGGATTAGTGTCACAAACTTACTAAATGGCCAAGTTGGCCTTCAAAGAATCCAGGAATTCTGACTTCTAGTCTAGTGTTCTACTACTTTACATCACCATCTCTGTCAGTGGGCAATGAAAGTAGTAATATGTTCTCAGAAGAAAAGGAAAGAGGGAGCAAATGGAAAATGATAATAGGATTGAACACAGGAAGTTGTGGTAACAAAATATGTAACAATACTTCAACAAAAACTGATAAAGGTATCAGGATATCAATATTTAAATAAAATGCAGGATTTTAAAGAATGCTTAAGAAGTTAAGACTGACATTTATGTAGGAACTCGGAAAGCTGATTGGAAAATATTGCCATTAGTTTCATTTCTGAAATCCTAGTCCTGAAGTACACCATTCAGGGATGAAAACCAAATGCAGTACCAAGCTGACTCCTGCTATTTGACATCTTAATATTTTGGTTTTATTTAGTTAAAAAAAAACTTAGAAAATCTTTAGGTTTAATTTCAGTTCAATATATCTCATGAATAATTTCTTTTGGGAAAATGCCATCAAATTCTGATTTACAGACAAAGGGGCTTTGTTTTAGCTCTAGATTTAATGAATTAATAAGAAGTAACTTGCAGTTTGGTTTCAGTTCCCATTCCTTATTGTACTCATGTAATTAACCACCCTTTTCCCTTTCGTTAGGTTAGGCTGTGGCCTCCTGATAAGGAAGTCTGACGCGACAGCAAAGGAGAACTGCATGGGCTCATTAGGCAGACAAGAGCACAGGATTCACGAGCTCATGAGACAAAGACACATGGAATTCTTTTCCTAGTTACTATCTAATCCCTGGCTCAGTAATTTTCCATATTTAACAGAAACACAAGAAAAATATCTTACCTAGCTCCAGGATGTCGGTAGCTTCTATTAAAGAAAAAAATGTTACAGCATAAGTCATCATGAAAAACATACCAAAATGACAGAACAGTGAGATTCTGGGGTAAAATGAGGGCTTGACAGTTTGTATAGTTCAACTCTCTCATTTTAAAAGATACTAAGTTTATTACTAGTAGTTGTGGAAGTATACCACTCAATTCTGCCTTATTAAAAACTGGATATCCAGAGAGGCTAAACAACTGTACCTAAAGCTAATTTGGGATTGTCTGAACTCACAATCTAAATTGCCTGATTTCACGCTCAAACCAATGTATATTGCTTTTGACAGATGCAAATTATATTTGCTTGTGTTTTAACCCATGAGTTCTTGGTATACTCAGACCTCCTAAAAAAAGGCTTTGTGGTAAGAGATGTCAAATTAAATTTTTCCATGCTAAATACAGCTTTTTTTCTTACCTTGATACTGGGATGCAGACTCTGATAGATGACCATATTTATGTTTTCTAACATCATTCCAGTCTATTACTGCAGGAAGAGAGAAAACAGTCATGTGGAAAGAAAGTAAAAGTTTCAGTACTTCTCCAATTTAGCAGTATATTGTGACAGTTTTTGATAAAGCAATCTACTTTTGAGATTCTAGTCTAAGGAAATAACCCAAAGTCTAGAAAAAGAGATTTTATTCAAAAAAACTTTAGTATTCTTTATAATAACAAAAATTGGGGTAGAAGGGGTGCTTAGATGTTCAACACAGAAGACTGATTAAGATACTGAAATACATTTGTTGTTTGACAAAGTATTTTGCAGCTGTTAAATTTTTACAAGTCTAAGTGGGAAAATGTTTGAGTTATAATGTTATCTGGTAAGATAAAGGATTAAAAAATATATGCAAGGAATAACCACAATTACATAAAAAACTGAAGACAAAGAACATCTATGTTACAGGCTGCACTGTGTTCTCCCAGAATTCATACTGAAGTAATTATTTCTCAATACTTCAGAAGGTGACTTTGGAAGTAGGGTCTATGAAGAAATAAGCAAGTTAAAATGAGATCTAATTTTAGAGTGGACCCTAATCCAATATGACTGGTGTCCTTCTAAGAAGAGGAAAATCTGGACACAGACAATGATAGAGAAAAGACTATGTGAAGGCACAGGGAGAAGACAGACATTTACAGGCCAAAGGAAAAAAAACAACCCTGCTGACACCTTGATCTTGCTCTTGTAGCCTCCAGAACTGTAAGAAAATGTCTGTTGTTTAAATCACCCAGTCTATAGCCTTTGTTATAGAAGGTCTATCTAGTAAACTAAAACAACCCTTAAAATTATCACTAGAAAAAAAAAGAAGTAAACAAAGCAAATATCTTTGGGTGGTGGTACTGTTTTTCTCCCCTTTCTAATCTCAAATATTTTCAGATTCTGTTTATACAGAGTATCAGTTCAGTTCAGTCGCTCAGTCATGTCTGACTCTTTGAGAGCTCATGAACCGCAGCACGCCAGGCCTCCCTGTCCATCACCAACTGCTGGAGTCCACCCAAACCCTTGTCCTTCGAGTCGGAGATGCCATCCAACCATCTCATCCTCTGTTGTCCCCTTCTCCTCCTGCCCTCAATCTTTCCCAGCATCAGGGTCATTACTTATATAATAGAAATATATTTTCCTTGCTTGAAAATTTAGATTCATCTACTGACCCCAGTACTTTCTTACCATTATTTACCCATCTTCTTTACCACTGAATGGTACCACTTTTTTTTTTTTTTTAAACCATTGTTTACCCATCTACCCACTTCTCTTCTTACTCAGCTCAGATTCTATGGTCCCTCACTAAAATCACTCCCTGGCCAAGTCTTCAACTCCTTCACACCTGTTTTGTTTTTTTTTTTTGGTTAAACTTGATTACTAAAGCCTCAACCCTAACTTGGCTAAAACCACTTATCTGCCTGTATCATGCCTACCCCAACAGATCACAAGTGCTAAAGAAAAACAAGTGGAACCTTACTGGTCTCACCATAAACTTATGGCTACAATCTCAATGCTAATTATCACTATCTAGGAATCAAACCACATTTCCCTACCATGCTTCCTTTTCTCCTTTCCAAAAATATAAATTCACATATTCTTTCTAATGCTGAAGAAGCTGAATGATTCTATGAGGACCTACAAGATTTCTTAGAACTCATACCAAAAAAAGATGTGCTTTTTATCATAGGGGACTAGAATGCAAAAGTAGGAAGTCAAAAAATACCTGAAATAACAGGCAAGTTTGGCCTTGGAGTACAAAATGAAGCAGAGCAAAGGCTAACAGAGTTTTGTTACAACAAACACCCTCTTCCACAAACACAAGAAACGACTATACATGGACATCACCAGGTGGTCGGTACCAAAATCAGACTGATTTTATTTACTCTTTTTGCAGCCGAAGATGCTGTAGCTCTATACAGTCAGAAAAAAAAAAAAAAAGACCTGGAGCTGATTGTGGCTCAAATCATCAGCTCCTTATTGCAAAATTCAGGCTCAAGTTGAGAAAGTAGGGAAAACCACTAGGCCATTCAATTATGACCTAANACTGACATCAGATAGATTATATTCTTTGCAGCCAAATATAGAAAAAATTGAAAAAGTCAGAAAAAAAAAAAAAAAGACCTGGAGCTGATTGTGGCTCAAATCATCAGCTCCTTATTGCAAAATTCAGGCTCAAGTTGAGAAAGTAGGGAAAACCACTAGGCCATTCAATTATGACCTAAATCAAATCCTTTATGATTACACAGTAGAGGTGATGAACAGATTCAAGGGACCATATCTGGCAGACAGACTACCTGAAGAACTATGGATGGAGGTTCGTAACACTGTGCAGGAGTTGATGACCAAAACCATCCCCAAGAAAAAGAAATGAAAGAAGGCAAAGTGGTTGTCTGAGGAGGCCTTACAAACAGCTGAGAAAGGAGGAGACACAAAAGACAAAGGAGAAAGGGAAAGAGAAATCCTTTAGAGTTCAGAGGGTAAAGAATGCAGAGTTGCAAAGAATAGCAAGGAGAGATTAAAAAAAAAAAAAAAGGCTTCTTAAGTGACCAATGCAAAGAAACAGAGGAAAACCACAGAATGGGAAAGACTAGCAATCTCTTTAAGAAAACTGGAGATACCAAGGGAACATTTCAGGCACAATAAAGGACAAAAACAGCAAGGACATAAGAGAAGCAGAAGATGCTAAGAAAACGTGGCAAGAATACACTGTACAAATTAAGAACTGTACAAAAAAGCTCTTAATGACCCAATGAAACACGATTGTGTGGTCACTCACCTACAGCCAGACATCCTGGAGTGTGAGGTCAAGTGGGCCTCAGGAGCATTACTACGAACAATGCTAGTGGAGGTGATGGAATTCCAGCTGAACTATTTCAAATCTTAAAAGATGATGTTGTTAAAGTGTTGCACTCATGCCAGCAAATTTGGAAAACTCACCAGTGACCACAGGACTGGAAAAGGTCAGTTTTCATTTCAATCCCAAAGAAAAGCAATGCCAAAGAATGTTCAAATTACTGTATAATTGTATGCAAGATTTTGCCTAAAATCCATCAGGTAAGACTTCAGCAGTACATGAACTGAAAACTTCCAGATGTTCAAGCTGGATTTAGAAAAGGCAGAGGAACCAGAGATCAGATTGCCAACATATGCAGGATCATAGAAAAAGCAAGGGGATTCCAGAAAAACATCTGCTTCTGCTTCACTGACTATGCTAAAGACTTCGACTGTACAGATCACAACAAACTGTAATATTCTTAAAGAGATGGGAATACCAAATCACCTTACCTGCCTCCTGAGAAACATGTATGCAGGAAAAGAAGCAACAGCTAGAAACGGACATGGAAAAACAACGAGCTGGTTCAAAACTGGGAAAGGAGTATGCCAAGGCTATATATTGTCACCCTGCTTATTTAACTTATATGCAGAATACATCATGCAAAATGCCAGGCTAGATGAATCACAAGCTGGAATCAACATTGCCAGGAGAAATATCAACAACCTCAGATCTGCAGATGATACCACTTTAATGGCAGAAAAGTGAAGAGGAACTAAATAGCCTCTTGATGAAGGTGAAAGAGTTCAGTGAAAAAGCTGGCTTAAAACTCAACATTCAAAAAACTAAGATCATGGAATCCAGTCCTATCACTTCATTGCAAACAGATGGGAAAAATATGGAAACAGTATTGGATTTTCTTGGGCTCCAAAATCACTGACTGTGTAAGGTGACTGCAGCCACAAAACTAAAAGATGCTTACTCCTTGGAAGAACAGATATGTCAAACCTAGATAGCGTTTTAAAAAGCAGAGACATCACTCTGCCAACAAAGGACTGTCTAGTCAAAGCTATGGCTTTTCTAGTAGTCATGTATGGATGTGAGAATTGGACCATAAAGAAGGCTGAACACCAAAGAATTGACACTTTCAAACTGTGGTGCTGGAGAAGACCCTTGAGAGTCCCTTGGACTGCAAGGAGATCAAACCAATCAATCCTAAAGGAAATCAGTCCTGAATGTTCATTGGAAGGACTGACGCTGAAGCAGCTGAAGCTCCAATACTTTGGCCGCCTGATCAGAGTAGCTGACTCCCTGGAAAAGACTCTGACTTGGGAAAAACTGAGGGCAAGAGGAGAAGCGGATGACAGAGGATGAGATGGTTGGATGGCATCACTGACTCAATGAACATGAGTTTGAGGAAACTCAGGAAGATAGTGATGGAAAGAGAAGCCTGGTGTGCTGCAGTTCATGGGGTCACAAAGAGTTGGACACGACTAAGTGACTGAACTGAATTAGCAAATGAACAACAAGAACAACACAATTTTTTACTTTTTTCATATTCCAAATATTCCCTCCTTAACCTTCACTCTTAGGGGATGACATTAATTCAGGGTTTATTGAGAACAACAAAAAATAAGACATGAGAACCTTCTATATGCCACACATTTCAGGAAGATTCAGACTTAGTCCTGCTTAGTGGTATGTCCCCAAAGCATAATATAGTAAGTAGCAGGTGTTCGGTTAATAATTGGTGATTTAATGAATCTACTTATTCATCATTCTTTCTGACTTTTCTCCTACTTCTGTGGATGAAGCGTCTCTGATTTTAAGTAATAGCCCACCCTACATTTTTGCTCCAGATCCCATTTCCTCTCATCTTCTTAAGGACTTTGCAAGTATTTCCACTATAACAGATCATTTACTTCAGTATTGTTATTGCTTTGTTATCACCTATCAAAACAAACACACAAAAATCCCCAATAAATATGCTCTCCTCAACCCTCTCTTAATTCCACACATACTCTTACTGCTCTATCGTTCAATTTTTCTACTCTCTTTCATGGGAAAACTTATTTTAAGAGTTGTCTTAAAGGCAATGAATTATTGCCTCCTCCCTTCCTCATATTATGTCCTCATTTTAATAGGGCTCTTTTTTTTCTTTTTCTCACCACTCCACTGTGATTACTTCCAAATTCATATTTCCAGCACTGGCCTCTACTTGGAACTCTATACTTATATATATATAACTACTTTCAGGCCATCTCTGCATGGTTCTCAATCAGATATTTCAAACTTAGCTAAAACAGAACACCGTCTGTCAAGCTGTTCTTCTTTTTGTCCTCCACAAACCAGTAGATGGCATCTCCATCACTTAGCTCTTCAAGCCAAAATTCTTGAAATTATCCTTGATCCCTATATTTCCTCTATATTCACATTCAATCCATCAGTAGGTTCTGTTGGGCCATATCCCAATCCATCCACCACTCAATCTCATGATTCACAGTCTAGTTTGAGTCACTATTACCTCTTATCTGGACCATTACAAAGTCTGCTAACTCATCCTGCTTCTACTTTTGCCCTACTCCAATTTATCCTCCACAGAAGAGTCAGAAGGAGCATATTATATCTGAGAAAGCAGATCTATAAGCAAGAGGAAGGCCCTGGGAAAGAAGTGGAGGTGAGGGATGGAAGAGATTAGAATATCCTAGTGGCCCATGGAACCTTGGCTCTGGAGGCTCATTATACTCTTGTTTTTAATGTGGCTTGGCTGTTCAACCTGCTTAGTAATTAAAAGAATTCTACTGTTTCAAATGTAGAGGTAGAAAAAAAGGCTTCTGAGAAAACACCATGATTTTAGTGTCAAGTGGAAGACCAAGCTTGACTTAATCTCAGACAAAACAAATCATCCCAACTAAGTAAAAATCAAGGGATAAGACATAATAAACTCGAAAACTATATTTAATCATATAGATATTTTTATCTTTAAAGATTTCTGACAAGGTTCTTAGTTTGCACAAAACTAAAATTTTGTTTAGAATCTAAATTTTGAAATTTGCAAGGTATTTTTCTACTAAATTCCACTAATACTATTAAAATGTGAGTAGAACAAAAGGAGAGAAGGCATTACCTTCCAGAAATGATTATAAATTTTAATGACATTTAAGAAATACAAAGTGTCTAGCACAGTGCCTAACAGAGAACAAATTCATTAAATAATAAGTTTTCATTTCTTTCTTTCCTAGTAATAGTCTCTAGTCTGGCTAAATTGTCATAAAAATATTTCTAGGTATTTAAAAAGCAAAACTTCCAACCTCTACTCACAATCTTGAAAATTGATGCTAACGACAAAAAGACATCATGGTTAAAAGAAAAGGATAACAAGTAACATAATTAGAAATGGGGAATTCCTTAAACTCAGTCCTTGCCAAATCTCTTAACCACCCTTACCTCCAGGATAGGGTAAAAATATACTTACCACTAGGCTGCATAGTCAATAGACTACAAACTGGTCAGGGAGTTAAAAGGCTTGGGATTTACCCCTGGATCCACCAATACTTTGCTCTGACCTCTGACAAGTCAGTTTCTCTGTATGCTAATTTTTCCATCTGTAAAATGGGGATGGGAGGAAGGGGGACACTTATTACCCTGTAAAGGACTGAGACTTTACTAGTAATAACACACTGGACTATATTACAAGAAAAGTAGGACATTTACATATAATATTTTTGTTTATTCGAATATCTCAGGGTTGGAGAGTACCTTATGGTAAGTACCACAGGTTAAATTTAACTAAGCCTCAGTCTTCACAGAAATAAAAAATACAATATTCGCCAAATTTAGTCCCATGCAAACATCAAATTTCCAACTAATCAGGGTAAACAAGAAAATAAAAAGATACTAAAACTGCATTAAGATAGTGTCATAAACTAAATTATGCTTCCCACCCCACGTGATATGTTGAAGTCCTAATCCCTCAATGTGACTGTATTTGCAGATAAGGACTTTTACGAGCTTGTTGTTCAGTATCTCAGTTGTGTCTGACTCTGCGACCCCACGGACTGCAGCATGCCAGGCTTCCCTGTCCTTCACTATCTCCTGAAGTTTGTTCAAACTCATGTCCATTGAGTCAGTGATGCCATCCAATCATCTCATCCTCTGTCATCCTCTTCTCCTCCTGCCTTCAATCTTCTCCAGCATCAGGGTCTTTCCCAATGAGTCAGTTCTTCGTATCAGGTGCCCGAAGTATTGGAGCTTCAGCTTCAGCATCAGCCCTTCCAATGAATATTTAGGACTGATTTTCTTTAGGACTGACTGGTTTGATCTCCTTGCAGTCCAAGGGACCCTCAAGAGTCTTCAGCACCACAGTTCAAAAGCATCAATTCTTCAGTGCTCAGCCTTCTATGGTCCAACTCTCACACCCATACATGGCTACTTGAAAAGCCATAGCTTTGACTAGACGGACCTTTGATAGCAAAGCAATGTCTCTGCTTTTTAATACACTGTCTAGGTTTGCCACAGATTTTCTTCCAAGGAGCAAGCATCTTTCAGTTTCATGGATGCAGTCATCGGCCACAGTGATTTTGGAATCCAAGAAAATAAAGCCTGTCACTGTATTCACTGTTTCTCCATGTATTTGCCATGAAGTGATGGCACCAAATGCCATGATACTAGTTTTTAGAATGCTGAGTTTTAAGCCAGTCTTTTCACTCTCCTCTTTCACCTTCATTAAGTGGCTCCTTAGTTCCTCTTCACTTTCTACCATTAGGGTGGTTCTGCATATCTGAGGTCATTGATATTTCTCCCAGCAATCTTGATTCCAGATTGTGCTTCATCCAGCCCCTAATTTTGCCTGATGTACTCTGCATATAAGTTAAATAAGCACAGTGACAATATACAGCCTTGAGGTACTCCTTTGGCAACTTTGAACCAGTTTGTTGTTCCATGTCCAGTTCTAACTTTTCTGCTTCTTGACCTGCAGACAGGTTTCTCAGCAGGCAGGCAAGGTGGTCTGGTATTCCCATCTCTTTAAGAATTTTCCACAGTTTGTTGTGATCCATACAGTCAAAGGCTTTAGTGCAGTCAATGAAGCAGAAATTTTCTGGAATTCTCTTGCTTTTTCTATGATCCAATGGATGTTGGCAATTTGATTTCTGGTTCCTCTGCCTTTTCTAAATTCAGTTTGAACATCTGGAAGTTCTTAGTTCACATAGTGTTGAAGCCTAGCTTGAAGGATTTTGAGCATTACCTTGCTAGCATGTGAAATGAGCATAACTGTGTGGTAGTTTGAACATTCTCTGGCATTGCCTTTCTTTGGGATTGGAATGAAAACGGACATTTTCTAGTCCCGTGGCCACTGCTGAGTTTTCCAAATTTGCTGGCACAGTGAGCACAGCTCTTTAACAGCATCATCTTTTAAGATTTGAAATAGCTCAGCTGGAATTCCATCACCTTCACTAGCTTTGTTTGTTGTGATGCTTCCTAAGGTCCACTTGACTTCACACTCTAGAATGTCTGGTTCTAGGTGAGTGATCACACCATCATGGTTATCTGTGTCATTAAGATCTTTTTTGTACAGTTCTTCTGTGTATTCTTGCCACTTCATCTTAATATCTTCTGTTTTTGTTAGGTCCACACTTCTTCTGTCCTTTACTGTGCCCATCTTTGCATGAAATGTTCTTTGGTATCTTTAATTTTCTCAAAGAAATCTCTAGTCTTTCCCATCCTACTGTTTCTTCTCTTTCTATGCATTGCTCTAAAATTTAAGAAGGGTGTTTGCTATGACCAGTGCATTCTCTTGGCAAATACTCTGTTAGCCTTTGTGCTGCTTCATTTTGTACTCCAAGGCCAAACTTACCTGTTACTCCTTGACTTCCTACTTTTGCATTCCAGTCCCCTATGATGAAAGGACATCTTTTTTTGGTGTTAGTTCTAGAAGGTCTTATAGTTCTTGGACCGTTCAACTTCATCTTCTTTGGCATTACTGGTTGGGGCATCGACTTGGATTACTGTGATGCTAAATGGTCTGCCTTGGAAACAACCAAGATCATTCTGTCGTTTTTGAGACTGTACCCTAGTACTGCATTTCAGAGTCTTTTGCTGACTATGAGGGCTACTCCATTTCTTCAAAGGGATTCTTGCCCAGAGTGGTAGATATACTGGTCATCTGAATTAAATTTGCCCATTCCCATCCATTTTAGTTCACTGATTCCTAAAATGCTGATGTTCACACTTGCCATCTCCTGTTTCACCACTTCCAATTTATGTTGATTCATGGACCTAACATTCCAGGTTCCTATGCAATATTGTTTTTTACAGCATTGGACTTTACTTTCACCACCAGACACATCCACAACTGGGTATCATTTCTTCTTTGGTTCAGCCTCTTCATTCCTTCTAGAGCTGTTTCTCTTCAATAGAATACTGGACACCTACCGACCTGAGGGGGTCCCATCTTTCAGTGTCGTTATCTTTATGCCTTTTCATACGGTCTATGGAGTCTCAAGGTAAGAATGCTGAGTGGTTTGCCATTTCCTTCTCCAGTGAACCACATTTGTTAGAGTTCTCCATCATGATCCAACAGCCTTGTGTAACTCAGTGAAACTCTAAACCATGCCGTGTAGGGCCATGCCGTGGCCCTACATATGGCATGGTTTAGAGTTTCACTGAGTTACACAAGGCTGTGATCCATGTGATCATTTTAGTTAAGTTTTCTGTGATTTTGTTTCCCATTCTGTCTGCCCTCTGATGGATGAGGATAAGAGACTGGTGCAAACTTCCTGATGGGAGGGACTGGCTGTGGGGAAAACTGGGTCTTGCTTTGGTGGTCAAGCCATGCTCAGTAAATCTTAATCCAATTTTCTGCTGACGATGGGGTTATGGGGCTGTGCTCTCTCTCTGCAGTTTGGCCAGAGGCAGCCCAGTCCTAGAGTCTGCAGTCTCTATGGCAGGGTATAGGCTTTATGGTAGGAGTAGTGGTGACCTCCTACAAGAGGATTTATACCAGCACACTACACCTCCCGGGACTGCTGCTCGCAGTCCCCCTGACCCCATGGCAGGCCAATGTCCACCCACGTCTCCACCAAAGACTCCCCGAAACTCCCAGGACTGGTATCCTAATGAAAAGCAAGAGATACCAGAGACTGATTGGTCTCTCTCTCAATCCAACCCTACCCCTCCACCAACACATACAGAGAAAAAGGCCAGGTGAGCACACAGTCAGGTGTTTTTTCTATAAGCGGAGGGAAGCCTCACCGTAAACCAACCCTGCCAGAATCTTGATCTTGGACATCTAGACTCAGGAACTGTGAGAAATAAGTGTTTGTTGTTTAAACTACCCCACTTGTGGTATTTTGTTACAGCAATCCAAACACACAAATAGACATGGTCATAGAACACATGAGGCTATAGAAGTTCTTTGAGAGTATCTCGTATAACACTACTTCATTTTCAAGTTGTCTTAAAGAATCTTCATCCTTCCTTTCACTACAGTTGGATTGATAGGAAAATAGAGCATAACAAAATAAAAATAACAACAAAAAAACAAACTGGAAGTTAAAATTTTATCCTCTTTTGAATCTCAAGACTATTTTCTCTTAACAATTTTAGACAAGTTGCTAACTCCACTGAGTCTGCTTTCTAAAAAAACTCAGTAAAATAGGGATGATCATCCTAGTGCTACTTGCTTCACTAGGTTGTGAAGAACAAATAAAAACTAGGCTTTAAACGTGCATAATAAAGATAATAGGGATTATTAAAGGAAAACTTGCTGTTTTCTACCTTTCTCACAGGGAAAACTCAGATTCTGACTAACATAATGTATGTACTTACAAAAAAGACATAGGATATTAGAACCTCCTGTTACTAGTTAGCCCCTATGGATTCTCATATTCACAACTATCTGCTAAAGTAACTTTTTTTAATTGGAGTATAATAGCTATACAATGTTGCACTGGTTTCTGCTGTACAGTGAAGTAGATCAGCTATTGTTCGGTCGCCCAGGCGTATCAGATGTGTGACCCCATGAACTGTGGCACGCCAGGCCTCTCTGTCTGGAACAAGTCCAGCGATATGTACACACGTATCTCCTCTCTTGGACTTCCCTCCCACTTCCCCCATCTCACTCATCTAGATCATCACAGAGCGCTGAGTTGAGTTTCCTATGTTACACAACAGGGTCCCACTAGCGATGTATTTTTACACATGTTTGTGCCATCCCCGCCCCGTCCTGTGTCCACACGTCCTTTCTCTACATCTGGCTATATTCCTGCCCTGCAAATAGTTTCATCTGTACCATTTTTCTAGATTCTACATATATGCATTAATATATGGTATCAATTGTTCTCTTTCTGACTTACTTCACTCTGTATGACAACTTTGTCCTTTCTCCCTTTGGCTTCCCCTTACTGTACACTGAGGCCTTTAAAAATTATGGTAATGCATTCTCCTCAGGAGAAGTAAAAGTGCCTGTATTTATTTCAAAAGACATTTAACGACACTAGGGCTGGGGAAAGAATAGTAACTTGAATCCTTAAAATGGATGTATGGAGCCCTGAAATACTTAAGAGGGCAACCTGTGAACATCCTAGAAAATACACCCTCTTTGATTTCTAAGCAAAGAGCACAACAGCACATTCTAGTAGTATCCAAAGTAATGCTGTCCAATAGGACTTTTTGTGATAATGGAAATGTTCTATATCAATGTCATCCAATGGATAACCACTAGCCACACAGGGCTATTCAGCATTTGAAATGTGGCTGGTGTGACTAAAGAGTTGCATTTTTAATTATATTTAATTCCTCTTAAATTTAAATAGACATATGCAATCAGTGGCTACTGTACTAGGCAGTGTAAATCTACAGAATGTAAAGACTCCAGTATTTCAGGAAACCCTTGAGGGGAAGATAATACATAATAGAAAAATCTACAAAGCTACGGAAGCATCTTTTCAAAATGTGATAAAATAATCACAATGGTTCATCCCCTGAAGCAAGGAAAAGTTGAAAACATTCTTTACATATTGAGAAGAAATTCAGTTATAAATTATTACTATATATTTACAATAGCAATACTGTAATAATTAATATTGTATAGCTTAAAAATAATATTTTTAAGTGTTTACTCTGTACCAGATATAGTGCTAAGTATTTCAATAACATTATCTTGTTGTAGCCTCTCTGGTATATTACTTAGTCTGCTATCATTACCCCTTTATATTAATGAGGAAATAATATTCAGAGAGGTTGAATATATTTCTAAAAAGTTACAGTCAGTAGAAAGGTCAGGATCTGAACCTAAACTATGTTTTTAACTACACTGCCTTCTCAAAAAACAAAAACAAAAAAGGTAACAAAAAAATATGTCTTACAAATGTTTCTGACATAAAGTAGCCCAGCTTGGACAGTCTTTCCATTTTACTATAGTAAAAACTGAAGCACTGGTGCTTATTACCTTGATCTGGATGCTAAATAATCTGAGACACAGTCTGGGATTTAATGATGTAAAACTAGATTAAATGGAGGATGTTCACAGGTACCATGTTTCAAATACACACAGAGCTTGGAAAATACAAAACAAGTGATGCAGGTTTATATGCACATACCAGTGAGACAGCAGGGACAGGCAGGAAGGAAAGAAAGGAGCAGGAAGGAGGGATGTTCCCCTCAGAAATGCAAACTGGAAAACAGAAAAATCAAATGTACTTCTGAAAATACATTAAGACAACACAGAACTCCTTTAGCAGTGAAAGCAATCGTGGTTTTAATAAACCAGAAACCTATGCTGATACGCAGAGATCAAAACAGAAAAGCTGGAAGCAGAACACCTGTCCCACTGTGGTCATGGAGCACAAGCTACAGGGGAGGTGGGAGATAGAAAAGGGACTGGTCTGGAGATTGCCACTGATCAGCCACTCCCTCTAATTAGCAAGTCCTCCTAGAGCCTCTCAGCTGATTCTCTGTCTCCAGTTCTCCTTCATTTACCTCTATTTCATTCGGAGATAACTGTGAAGAGACAGTATTATTCCTCTGGGATATCTGTCAGAAAAGGGGGGAGGGGAAGCAAGCTAGGCAATCCCTTCCTCCAAGAGCCATAAATTCTGTCTTGTACATGTAGCAGATGTGAACAAAGAAGATGAAACAGATCTCTTCTTGGCAATCATCCCCACCCCCACTCCATCTTTTGCAATTATATATCTGTACGGGCAGACAGAACCCCAGAGAACATCAATATTTCCTTTAACAAGCAAAGCAGCAAGCAATGAATGGCTAATGAAAATGCAGAAAAGCCATAACTCCTTTTGTCTTATAGGCAGTCCTAGTAGACTTCAACTATATATAATGTTTACCCTTTCCAGAGCCTTACGGAGGTGTGAGCCAGGGCACAGAAGAGCTAACGCTTTTTAAAATGCTTCCGACTCATGTTTCTTCAATACTGAAAAAGTTTAGTGATATCAACGGTGCCACATCATACTTTCTGGCAGACATAAACGGACCTGATATTATGAAATAAGTAATGTACAACCATCATCATCATTCTAGTGTGTATTGGGAATGAAGCAGATGACTGTACTGGATGGTCTACTTATCAGTCAGAATACTCGAGAGGACTCTACCTGAGTTTTATCTTCAAATCTAGGTCCTAGACTCTGAATGAGATAGAGGCATATAATCTCATTTAAAGGAAAACAAGGATAGTAAGGGTTTAAAAAACTGAGGAGATTTACCAAGAGAAGAGAAGACTCAGGGGGAGCAGGAAAGCTTTTTGCAAATATCTGGAGTGTACTCATGAAGCTAAGAGATTTGCTTTGCTTGTTTAATAGCTGTGGGTGGAAGCTATGGGCAGATAGGTTTCGGCTCATCACTAGGAAGAACTTTCTGAAAGTTGGAGGTATCCAACAGTAGGATGCACTCTCTGGGAAGTTCAGTTCAGTTGCTCAGTCATGTCTAACTCTTCGTGACCCTATGATCCGCAGCACGCCAGGCCTCCCTGTCCATCACCAACTCGCAGAGTACACCCAAACCCATGTCCATCGAGTCAGTGATGCAATCCAACCATCTCATCCTCTGTCGTCCCCTTCTCCTCCTGTCCTCAATCTTTTCCAGCATCAGGGTCTTTTCAAATGAGTCCGCTCTTTGCATGAGGTGGATAAAGTACTGGAGTTTCAGCTTCAACATCAGTCCTTCCAATGAACACCCAGGACTCATCTCTTTTAGAATGGACTGGTTGGACCTCCTTGCAGTCCAAGGGACTCTCAAGAGTCTTCTCCAACACCACAGTTCAAAAGCATCAATTCTTCGGCGCTCAGCCTTCACAGTCCAACTCTCACATCCATACATGACTACTGGAAAAACCATAGCCTTGACTAGATGGACCTTTGTTGGCAAAGTAATGTCTCCGCTTTTNCACTTTCTGCCATAAGGGTGGTGCCATCTGCATATCTGAGGTTATTGATATTTCTCCCAGCAATCTTGATTCCAGCTTGTGCTTCTTCCAGCCCAGCGTTTCTCATGATGTATTCTGCATATAAGTTAAATAAGCAGGGTGACAATATACAGCCTTGACGTACTCCTTTTCCTATTTGGAACCAGTCTGTTGTTCCATGTCCAGTTCTATGTTGCTTCCTGACCTGCATACAGGTTTCTCAAGAGGCAGGTCAGGTGGTCTGGTATTCCCATCTCTTTCAGAATTTTCCACAGTTTATTGTGATCCACACAGTCAAAGGCTTTGGCATAGTCAATGAAGCAGAAATAGATGTTTTTCTGGAACTCTCTTGCTTTTTCCATGATCCAGTGGATGCTGACAATTTGATCTCTGGTTTCTCTGCCTTTTCTAAAACCAGCTTGAATATCTCGAAGTTCATGGTTCACGTATTCCTGAAGACTGGCTTGGAGAATTTTAAGCATTACTTTACTAGCGTGTGAGATGAGTGCAACTGTGTGGTAGTTTGAGCATTCTTTGGCATTGCCTTTCTTTGGGATTGGAATGAAAACTGCCCTTTTCCAGTCCTGTGGCCACTGCTGAGTTTTCCAAATTTGCTAGCATATTGAGTGCAGCACTTTCCCAGCATCATCTTTCAGGATTTGAAATAGCTCAACTGGAATTCCATCACCTCCACTAGCTTTGTTCGTAGTGATGCTTCCTAAGGTCCACTTGACTTCGCATTCCAGGATGTTTGGCTCTAGGTGAGTGATCACACCATCGTGATTATCTGGGTTGTCAAGATCTTTCTTGTATAGTTCTTCTGTGTATTCTTGCCATCTCTTCTTAATATCTTCTGCTTTTGTTAGGTCCCTAACATTTCTGTCCTTTATTGAGCCCACCTTTGCATGAAATGTTCTCTTGGTATTTCTAATTTTCTTGAAAAGATCTCTTGTCTTTCCCATTCTATTGTTTTCCTCAATTTCTTTGCATTGATTGCTGAGGAAGGCTTTCTAATCTCTCCTTGCTACTCTTTGGAACTCTGCATTCAGATGCTATAATCTTTCCTTTTCTCTTTTGCTTTTCACTTCCCCTCTTTTCACAGCTATTTGTAAGGCCTCCTCAGACAGCCATTTTGCTTTTTTGCATTTCTTTTTCTTGGGGATGGTCTTGATTCCTGTCTCCTCTACAATGTCACGAACCTTCATCCATAGTTCATCAGGCACTCTATTAGATCTAGTCCCTTAAATCTATTTTTCACTTCCACTGTATAGTCATAAGTGATTTGATTTAGGTCATACCTGAATGGTCCAGTGGTTTTCTCCACTTTCTTCAATTTCAGTCTGAATTTGGTAATAAGCAGTTCATGATCCGAGGCATAGTCAGCTCCCGGTCTTGTTTTTGCTGACTGTATAGACTGTAAAGAGCAATACTGCACAGGAACCTGGAATGTTAGGTCTATGAATCAAGGCAAATTGGAAGTGGTCAAACAGGAGATGACGAGAGTAAACATCGACACTCTAGGAATCAGTGAACTAAGATTGACTGGAACGGGTCAATTTAACTCAGATGACCATTATATCTACTACTGTGGCCAAGAATCTCTTAGAAGAAATGGAGTAGCCATCACAGTCAACAAAAGAGTCTGAAATGCAGTACTTGGATGCAATCTCAAAAACGACAGAATGATCTCTGTTCGTTTCCAAGGTAAACCATTCAATATCACAGTAATCCAAGTCTATGCCCCAACCAGTAATGTTGAAGAAGCTGAAGTTGAACAGTCTATGAAGACCTACAAGAACTAACAACTTCTAGAACTAACACCCCCCAAAAGATGTCCTTTTCATTATAGGGGACTGGAATGCAAAAGTAGGAAGTCAAGAAACACCTGGAGTAACAGGCTGAAACTCCAGTACTTTGGCCACCTCATGCGAAGAGTTGACTCATTGGAGAAGACTCTGATGCTGGGAGGGATTGGGGGCAGGAGAAGAAGGGGACGACCGAGGATGAGATGGCTGGATGGCATCACTGACTCGATGGATGTGAGTCTGAGTGAACTCCGAGAGATGGTGATGAACAGGGAGGCCTGGCGTGCTGTGATTCATGGGGTCGCAAAGAGTCGGACACGACTGAGCGACTGAACTGAACTGAACAGGCAAATTTGGCCTTGGAGTACAGAATGAAGCAGGGCAAAGGCTAGAGTTTTGCCAAGAGAACACACTGGTCATAGCGAACACCCTCTCCCAACAACACAAGAGAAGACTCTACACATGGACATTGCCAGATGGTTGACACAGAAGTCAGATTGATTATATTCTTTGCAGCCAAAGCTGGAGAAGCTCTCTGGGAAGGGAAGGTCTGAATTTGCTATCATTGCGGGTATAGAAGTAGAGGTAAGATAACCTCTTTGTGGAAATACTAAATCATAAGAAGGAAGAAGGAGGCTGGATTAGGTAACCTTTAGAGGTCTTGCCCAAATCTGAGAGCCTATAATTTTATGGGAGTATAGACCTCCTGCTTTCATCATTACATCACTGTGCAACTTAAGGTTTGCAGCGTGGACAATGTACATTATTTGCAATACCAACTTTCTCTCTGAAAGCTTACACAAGAGTGACAGAGGGACAGAAGAAATAATAATATCATTATCATGACCTGATTTCCCTTCTGCATCTTCATCTACCACATACTGGCATCGTGGTGGACACTTTACATAGTTTATCCAGCTAGGTTATTGTGAGACTCTGAGCTGGTAAGACATTGTCTTTGGGTTTTACTTTCCTCATTTGGAAAATGAATGGGTTGAACTTCATTATTCATGAAAGGGGACATCAAAGTTCCTTTTAATTTCCTGCATATCATGAGTCTAGGGGAAAGTAGCAGCAGGAACGTAGCTCAATTATTTCCTCCCTATGCACCACGATTTAACCTGGCAGATACTCTGAAATATCTTCCTTCTTTGGAGTAATGAACAATGTGTGCCATCTTCATTTTATACAGTAAAGACAGTCCTAAAAGGTTAAGTGTAAATAGAAATTTTAATAAAAAATGAAGTACATTTTGTACACACCAAAATGGTTAGTTAAAAGAAGGCTTTAGAGAAATAAGTGCAATGTTTGCTGCAAAGCAACTTGTTCCATGAGAAGAGCTCACTGGAAAAGAACCCGATGCTGGGAAAGACTGAAGGCAAAAGGGAAAGGGGGTGGCAGAGGATGAGATGGTTAGATAGCATCACCTACTCAATAGACATAAATTTCAGCAAACTCAGGGATATAGTGGAAGACAGAGGAGCCTGGCATGCTACAGTCCTTGGGGTCGCCAAGAGTCAGACAAGACTTAGAGACTGAACAACTAGTTCTATAAATTTGGATTTTATGTATTGGATTGTCTGTTTTCACTTTGTCCTCCACTTAAGTTACCATGTCAAAGCTGCACTGGAGTTTTTCCCTATCTTTGAGGTGATCAGTCTGTTGCTACAAATACAAAACTATGGGTCTGAAAGCAATATTAAAAGTCATTCAATGCTTTCTTCTTCCTCTGCCTCTAACTCAGCCAACCACAGCCACTGTTTGAATTTTCTAACATCTGTACCAACTCTTCACTTACTCTTCCAGTGATGAAGACCCCACATCTCCCCATGAAGCTCCTTCCATGCTTGGCAGTTGGACCCTGGCTTTAGGGATGTGATTCTCTATATTTTTCCCATCTTAACAAGCACGAGGGAATCCCAGGACACCTCCATCAGTAACAATAGTTTCACATATAACCAAGGTTTTAATAGAAGTTCTCTTCAGAGAGCAAGATGGTGATGGGAGGGAAACTTTCTCTTCATTTGGCATACTTCTGTTGGTAATTTTTTTTACACTGACTATATATTCCTTTAACACATATGTGCATGTATTTTTAAGAAGTGGTCCAGGGGGTAAATCTCATTCACACTAAGGATAGGGGGTTGGAGGGGAATAAGTCCCCCTAGAGGAACAATAGAATGAGAGGGAATAGCGTGTTATGATTTGACACCTCCATCAGCTGTAATATTCTTGGATGTAGAGTGGGCATTGAACTGACTGTAATATAGTCAGTACAGGAGGTTGAAGGACCCCTACTTCCTTGAAAATCACGGCTAATCTCTTTCTCAACTGAGTAAGCCAGCTCTTCAGGCATTTAAAAATAGCTTTCATGTGTACAAGGAAAGTGAACTACTTCCTGGTCTCATCAAGGTTAAATCCAATGACTAACTGTAAAACATGTCTCACTGTGTGATGAATCTGCCTCTTTTTCCCTGTCTTTCTGCCTAACGCATAGTACACTCTTCTAATTGGACCGTCTGCCTTTTAACATTACTCTTCTAGAGTCTGTTCATTTTCTCTATCATGACAGGGCAGCACCATTTCTAACTACTCAGTGCGCTGTGTGTGCTCAGCTGCTTCAGTTGTGCCCAGCAATTTGTGACCTGGGGACTGCAGCCCACCAGGCTCCCCCATCCATGGGATTCTCCAGGCAAGAATATCAGAGTGGGTTACCATGCCCTTCTCCAGGGGATCTTTCTGGCCCAGGGATTGAACCCATATCTCTGGGGTCTCCTGCATTGCAGGCAGGTTCTTTACCCACCTGAAAGTGAAAAGTGAAAATTACTCAGTCGTGTCCAACTCTTTGCAACTCCATGAACTATACAGTCCATGGAATTCTCCAGGCCAGATTACTGGAGTGGCTAGCCTTTCCCTGCTCCAGGGGATCTTTCCAACCCAGGAACTGAACCAGGGTTTCCTGCACTGCAGGCAGATTCATTACCAACTGAGCTATCAGGGAAGCCCCTGAACCACCTGGGAAGCCCCAATTACTCAGACTATTTACCTTATTCCAAGCTTCTGGGTGTTTTTACCAAATATCCCGTTTCCCCTATTCTGTTATGAAGACCCTGCCGCCGGACTGTCTGGGTTCAGATTTGCTTCTATCATGTACTAATTGTATAACTGTGGCTAAGTAACTTAACCCCCTGTGCCTCAGTCTCCTCACTGGCAAAATAAAAACAGCAGCAATTATATAGTTGCATGGAAAATAACTAGGATACATATAAAGCACATAGGACAGTATCTGGCACACAGTGGACACAATATTAATTTGTATTATTGCTTCCTTCTCCTTCATCATCATCATAAGGTGAAAAGACAACCCTCAGAATAGGAGACAACAATAGCATATGAAACAACCGACAAAAGATTAATTTCCAAAATATACAAGGAGCTCATACAACTCAATACCAGAAAAGCAAACAACCCAATCAAAAAGTGGGAAACAGACCTAAACAGACACCTTTCCAAAGAAGACATACAGATGGCTAACAAACACATGAAAAGATGCTCAACATCACTCATTATTAGAGAAATGCAAATCAAAACTACAGTGAGATATCACCTCACACCAGTCAGAATGGCCCATCATCAAAAAGTCTACAAACAAAAAATGCTGGGGAGGGTGTGGAGAAAAGGGAATGTTCTTACACTGTTGGTGGGAATGTAAATTGATACAATCACTATGGAAGACGGTACAGAGATTCCTTAAAAAACCAGGAATAAAACCACCATATGACCCAACAATCCCACTCCTAGGCATATACTCTGAGGAAATCAAAATTAAAAAAACACATGTATCCCATTGTTCATTGCAGCACTATTTACAATAGCTAGAACATGGAAGCAACCTAGATGTCCATCGACAGATGAATGGATAAAGAAGTTGTGGTACACACACACAATGGATTATTACTCGGCCATAAAAAGAACACCTTTGAGTCAGTTCTAATGAGGTGGATAAACCTAGAATGTATTATACAGAGTGAAATGAGTCAGAAAGAGAATGATAAATATCGTATTCTAATGCATATATATGGAATCTACAAAAATGGTACTGAAGAATTTATTTACAGGGCAGCAATGAAGAAACAGAAATAGAGAATAGACTCATGGACATGGGGAGAGGGGAGGAGAGGCTGAGATGTATGCAGAGAGTAATATGGAAGCTTTCATTACCATATGTAAAATAGACAGACAAAGGAATTTGCTGTATGGCTCAGGAAACTCAAACAGGGGATCTGTATCAACCTAGAGGGATGGGATGGGGAGGGAGTTTGAGCAAGTTCCGGGAGTTGGTGACGGACAGGGAAGCCTGGTGTGCTGCAGTCCATGGGGTTGCAGAGTTGGACACAACTGAGAGACTGAACTGAACTATGTGTTAATAATATATGATATTTGTCTCTCTCTTTAGGACAGAATTCACTCTGTATAATAAATAGGCTCTAGGTTCATCTACCTCACTAGAACTAACTCAAATGTGTTCCTTTTATGGCCAAGTAATATTCCACTGTGTATATATACCACTTTTTTGTCCATTCAACTGTTGATGGACATCTAGGTTACTTCCATGTCTTAGTTATTGTAAACAGTGCTTTGATGAACACTGGGGTACATGTGTCTTTTTTGATTATGGTTTCCTCAAGATATATGCTCAGTAGTAGGATCGTTGGGTCACATCATAGTTTTATTTCTAGTTTTTTAAGGAATCTCCATACTGTTTTCCATAGTGGCTATGTCAATTTGCATTTCCACCAACAGTGCAAGAGGGTTCCTTTTTCTCCACATTCTCTTCAGCATTTATTGTTTGTAGATTTTTTTGATGATGGCCATTCAGATCGATGTGAGGTGATACCTCATTGCAGTTTTGATTTGCATTCCTCTAATTATGAGTGATGTTGAGCATTTTTTCTTGTATTTATCAGCCATCTTTATGTCTTCTTTGGAGAAATGTCTGTTCAAATCTTCTGCCCACATTTTGATTGCATTGTTTTTTTTTCTGGTATTGAGCTGAATGAGTTGCTTGTATATTTTGGAGATTCATCCTTTATCAGCTGTTTCATCTGCAAGTTTTTTATCCCTTTCAGGGTTGTTTGATCTTGTTTATAGTTTCCTGTGCTGTACAAAAGCTTTTAAGTTTAATTAGGTGCCATTTATTTATTTTTGCTTTTATTTCCATTACTGTAGAAGTTGGGTCATAGAGGATCTTGCTGTGATTTATGTGAAAGAGTGTACTGCCTATGTTTTCCTCTAAGAACTTTATAGTTTCTGGCCTTATATTTAAGTCTTTAATCTATTTTTGTGTATGGTGTTAGAAAGTGTTCTACTTTTATTCTTTTGCATGTAGCTATCTAGTTTTCTCAGCACCACCTATTTTTTTTTTTAGGTTTTCTTAAAGCTAATTTAATTGGATGATAATACAATATTGTGATGGCTTTTGCCATCCATCTACATGAATCAGCCACAGGTGCACATGTAGCACCCCATCCTGAACCCCCTACCCACCTCCCTCCCCACCCCATGGCTCTCTGGGTTTTCCCAGAGCATCGGTTTTGTGCCCTGCTTCATGCGTCAAACTTGCACTGGTCATCTATTTCACATACAATAATATACACGTTTCAGTGCTATTCTCGCCTTCTCCCACAAAGTCCTTAAGTCTGTTCTTTACATCTGTGTCTCTTTTGCTGCTTTGCATATAGGATCATCATTACTGTCTTTCTAAATTCCATATATATGTGTTAATATACAGTATTGCTGTTTCTCTTTCTGACTTACTTCACTCTGTATTATAGGCTCCAGTTTTTTCCATCTCATTAGAAATGACTCAAATGCATTCATTTTTATAGCTGAGTAATATTCCACTGTAATATTCCTGAGTAATATTCCATACTCCAGTACTCTGGCCACTCATGAGAAGAGTTGACTCATTGGAAAAGACTCTGATGCTGGGAGGGATTGGGGGCAGGAGGAGAAGGGGACGACCAAGGATGAGATGGCTGGATGGCATCACGGACTCGATGGACCTGAGTCTGAGTGAACTCCGGGTGTTGGTGATGGACAGGGAGGCCTGGCGTGCTGTGATTCATGGGGTCGCAAAGAGTCGGACACGACTGAGCGACTGAACTGAACTGAATATTCCATTGTGTATATGTACCACAACCTCCTTATCCATTCATCTGCCGATGGACATCTAGGTTGCTTCCAGTCCTAGCTATTGTAAACAGTGCTGCGATGAACATTGGGGTACACGTGTCTCTTTCAATCCTGGTTTCCTCAGTGTGTGATCATCATTACTGTCTTTCTAAATTCCATATATATGTGTTAATATACAGTATTGCTGTTTCTCTTTCTGACTTACTTCACTCTGTATTATAGGCTCCAGTTTTTTCCATCTCATTAGAAATGACTCAAATGCATTCATTTTTATAGCTGAGTAATATTCCACTGTAATATTCCTGAGTAATATTCCATACTCCAGTACTCTGGCCACTCATGAGAAGAGTTGACTCATTGGAAAAGACTCTGATGCTGGGAGGGATTGGGGGCAGGAGGAGAAGGGGACGACCAAGGATGAGATGGCTGGATGGCATCACGGACTCGATGGACCTGAGTCTGAGTGAACTCCGGGTGTTGGTGATGGACAGGGAGGCCTGGCGTGCTGTGATTCATGGGGTCGCAAAGAGTCGGACACGACTGAGCGACTGAACTGAACTGAATATTCCATTGTGTATATGTACCACAACCTCCTTATCCATTCATCTGCCGATGGACATCTAGGTTGCTTCCAGTCCTAGCTATTGTAAACAGTGCTGCGATGAACATTGGGGTACACGTGTCTCTTTCAATCCTGGTTTCCTCAGTGTGCATGCCCAGCAGTGGGATTGCTGGGTCATAAGGCAGTTCTACTTCCAGTTTTTAAAAGGAATCTCCACACTGTTCTCCATATTGGCCCAGAACGACTTATTGAAGAGGCTGTCTTTTCTCCATTGTATATTCTTGCCTCCTTTGTCAAATATAAGGTGCCCGTAGGTGTGTAGGTTTATCTCTGGGCTTTGTATCTTATTTCATTGTTCCATATTTCTGTTTCTAGGCCAGTACCATACTGTCTTTGTGACTGTTTTTTTTTTTTTTTTTTTGGTAGTATAGTCTGAAATCAGGAAGGTTGATTCCTTCACTTCCATTTTTCCTTCTCAAGACTGCTTTGGCTATTCGCGGCATTCTATGTTTCCATACAAATTGTGAAATTTTTTGTTCTAGATCTGTGAAAAGTATCATTGGTAGTTTGCTAGGGATTGCACTGAATTTGTAGATTGCTTTGGGTAGTATAGTCATTTTCACAATACTGATTCTTCTAATCCAAGGACATGAAATCTCTCTCCATCTGTTTGTGTCAACTTTGATTTCTTTAATCGTGTCTTCTTTATTTTCTGTCTTCTAGTTTTCTGCATACAGGTCTTTTGTCTCTTTGTGTATGTGTATTCCTAGGTATTTTATTCTTTTTGTTGCGATAGTGAATGGGATTGTTTCCTTCTCTGATTTTTCATTGTTAGTGTATAGGAATGCAAAGGATTTCTGTGTATTAATTTTACATCCTGCAACTTTACTATATTCACTGATTAACTAGTAATTTTCTGGTGGAATCTTTGGGGTTTTCTGTGTATAGTATCATGTAATCTGCAAATAGTGAGAGTTTTACTTCTTCATTTTCAATCCGGATTTCTTTTATCTCCTTTTGTTCTCTGATTGCCATGGATAGGACTTCCAAAACTATGTTGAATAAAAGTGGTAAGAGTGGGCACCCTTGCCTTGTTCCTGAACTTAGAAGAAATGCTTTCAGATTTTCACCAATGAGAATAATGTTTGCTTTGGTTTTATTCTATTAGGCCTTTATTATGTTGAAGCAAGTTTCTTCTCTGCCTACTTTCTGGAGATTTTTTATCATAAATAGGTGTTGAATTTTGTCAAAAGCTTTCTATGCATCTATTGAGATGATCATATGATTTTTATCCTTCAGTTTGTTGATATGGTATATCACATTTATTACTTTGTGTATACTGATGCATCTTTGCATCCCTGGGATAAATCCCACTTGATTATGGTGTATGATCTTTTTAATGTGTTGTTGGATTCTGCTTGCTAGAATTTTGATTTTTTTGCATCTATATTCATCAGTGATACTTGCTTGTAATTTTCCTTTTTGGTGGTATCTTTGTCTGCTTTTGTTATTAGGGTGATGGTGGCCTCATAAAATGAGTTTGAGAGCTTTCCTTTCTCTGCTGTTTTTTGGAAGAGTTTGAGCAAGATAGGTGTTAGCTCTTCTCTAAACTTTTGGTAGAATTTGCCTGTGAAGCCATCTGGTTCTGGGCTTGTGCTTGTTGGAAGATTTTTGATTAGTTTCGATTTTGGTGCTTGTAATTGGTCTGTTCATGATTTTTATTTCTTCCTGGTTCAGTCTTGGAAGGTTGTACTTTTCTAAGAATATGTCCATTTCTTTCAGACTCTCCATTTTATTGGCATACAGTTGTTCATAGTAGTCCCTTATGATTCTTTTTATTTCTGTGTTGTCTGTTGTAATGTCTCAGTTTTTGTTTTTATTGATTTCTCTTCCTTTTTTCTTGACAAGCCTGTTGGTGGTTTGTCAATTTTATCTTCTCAAATAACCTGCTTTTAGTTTTATTCACCTTTAATATTTCATTTCTTTTTATTCTACTCTGATCTTTAAGATTTCTTTCCTTCTACTAGGCTTTGTTTTTTTGGTTGTTGTTGCTGTTGTTGTTCTTTTTCTAGTTGCTTTAGGTGTAAAGTTAGGTTGTTTGATGTTTTTCTTGTTTCTTGAGCTAGGCTTATAGTGCTATAAACTTCCTTCTTATAACTGCTTTTACTGCATCCTATAAGTTTTGGGTCATCATATTTTCATTGTCATTTGTTTCTAGGTATTTTTAAAAATTTCCTTTTGATGGCTTCAGTTACCTGTTGGTTATTTAGAAGTGTGCTGTTTAGCCTCCATGTGTTTGTGTTTTTTACAGTTTTTTTTCTTGTAAGTTATACCTAGTTTCATACATAGTGTTCAGAAAAGATGTTTGATACAATTTCAATTTTCTTAAATTTACTGAGCTTGATTTGTGATCCAAGATGTGATCTATCCTGGAGATTTTTCCATGTGCACTTGAGAAAAATGTGTATTCTGCTGTTTTGGGATGGAATGTCCTGAAGATACTTATTAGGTCCACATGGTCTAATGTGTCATTTAAGGCTTGTGTTTCATTTAAGGCTTGTGTTTCCTTAGTAATTTTTTGTTGTGATGATCTATCCATTGGTGTAAGTGGGGTGTTAAATTCCCCTACTATTATTGTGTTACTGTTGTGTTCCCCTTTTATGGTTGTCAGCATTTGCCTTATGTATTGAGGTGCTCCTATTTGGCTGCATAAATATTTATAATCATTATATCTTCTTGGGTTGATCCCTTGGTCATTATGTAGTGTCCTTCCTTAACTCCTGTAAAAGTTTTTACTTTAAAGCCTATTTTGTCTGATATGAATATTGCTACTCCTGCTTTCTTTTGATTCCCATTTGCATGGAATACCTTTAACTATTCCCTGACTTTCAGTCTGTGTCTTTAGGTCTGAAGTGAGTTATCTTACAGGCAGGATATACATGGGTCTTGTTTCTATATCTATTCAGCCAGTCTGTGTTTTTTGCTTGGTGCATTTAATCCATTTACATTTAAGGTAGTTATTGACATATATGTTCCTACTGCCATTTGCTTTATCATTTAGGGTTTGTTTTTGTGGTCTGTTTCTTCTGTTGTGATTCCTGCTAGAGAATTTCCTTAGCATTTATTGTAAGGCTGGTTTGGTGATGCTGAATTCTTTCAGCTTTTGTCTATAACGCTTTTGATTTCACCATCAAACCTGAATGAGATCCTCGCTGGGTAGAGTAATTTTGGTTACAGGTTTTTTTCTTTCATCATTTTTTTCTTTCACTTTAAACACCTGCATAGTTCCTGCTGAAAAATCAGCTGTTAGACTTATAGAGATTTTGTGAATGTGTGTCTGCTAAGTTGCTTCAGTTGTGTCTGATTCTTTGCAACCCTATGGACTGTAGCCCACCAGGCTTCACTGGGTACTCTCCAGGCAAGAATACTGCAGTAGATAGTCATTTCCTTCTTCAGGGGATCTTGTCAACCCAGGGATTGAACCTAGGTCTCCTGCACTGAAGGCAGATTCTTTAACCTCTGAGCCACGAGGGAAGCCCTGGGGATTCCTTTTTATGTTATTTTTTTCCTTTCCCCTTGCAGCTTTTAATATTTTTTTCTTTGTGCTTAATTTTTGTTAGTTTGATTAATTTATATGTGTCTTGGTGTTTTTCTCTTTGGGTTTATCCTATATGGGATGCTCTGGGTTTCCTGAACTTGGGTGGTTATTTCCTTTCCCATTTTAGGGAATTTTTCAACTCTAATCTCCTCAAATATTTTCTCATACTCTTTTTCTCTTCATTTTGGGACCCCTATAATTCAAGTGTTGGTGCATTTAATACTGTCCCAGAGACCTTTGAGACTGTCCTCAATTCTTTTCATTCTTTTTTCTCTATTCTGCTCCATGGCAGTTATCGAGGGCTTCCTGGGGGCTCAGTGGTAAACAGTCTGACTGCAATGTGGGCATCCTGGGTTCAATTCCTGGGTCCAGAAGATCCCCTGGAGAAGGGAATGGCAACTCACTCCAGTATTCTTGAGTGGAGAATTCCCATGGACAGAGCAGCCTGGTGGGCTACAGCCCATGAGGCTGCAAAGAGTCAGACACAACTGAGTGGCGAACACTGTGATGACTGTTATTTCTATCATTCTATCTTTCAATTCACTGATCCATTCTTCTGCCTCAGTTATTCTGCTATCTATTTCTCCTAGAGTACTTTCAGTAATTGTGTTGTCACTGTTTCTTTATTTCTTCTAGGTCTTTGTTAAATGTGTTAAATGTTTCTTGTATTTTCTTCACTCTATTTTCAGTATTTTGAAACTCCCTTACTATCATTACTCTAAATTAGTTTTCAGAGAGGTTGCCTACTTCCTCCTCATTTATTTGGTTGTATACTTTTTACCTTGCTCCTTCATTTTCTGTTGTTTATTTTGATGGGTGGGACCATGTTCCTGTCTCACTAGTTGTTTGACCTGAGGTTTCCAGTAGTAGAGTGTGTAGGCAGATAGAGCCAGGTCTTGGTATTGAGATACAGACCTCTGGGATCCCTCACTCTGATTAATATTCTCTGGAACTTGATGTTCTCTGTTACTCCAGCAATGTAGTGGGGTGTGGGAATAAAAAGAAAAAAAGGCAGAACGATAACAAAGTATAAAAAATAAAACCCCCTGAAGGGTAAAACCAGACTTCAATAGCAATGAGAGAGAAGAAAAAAGAAACAAAAAAGTACACACACACACACACACATACATATATATATATGTAATAAAAATGAAAATAAGAGTGAGCAGAATAACAACAAAGAGTATAAATAATAAAATAAGCTTAGAAAACTAACTGAAATAGTAGAAAGAATAAGAATATATATGAAACAACCCCTGGAGGGTAAAACCAAACTCTACTGATAAACAGTAAAAACCCAAAAAGCAAAAAAAACCTTGGCTGTGAAGGGCGGGGCTTAGATGGTGAGTGGCTCAGGTGGTGGGAATGGTTAGGTGGAGATGGGATTTAGGTGGGGGTGGGATCCTGAGTAGGACCCAAGCCTTCAGACAAAGCCCTGGGTGGGGTTGGGGGAAGGTAGGTCCAGGCTCAACCCAACTGAGGGGGACTCTGCAGTGCGTCTGGCTTTGGGGTGTGGAAGATATGGACCAGGTCCCTAGGAGGCTCCCCAGGGCCAAGTGGGTGGCACAACCCCAGATGGATTTCCCTCTCCTCTGTACTAGAAGGACCATCCCCTGGCGGCCCCTGCTATAGCTCCCCTCCCTCCTGTAACTGCAGGACCTACATGGGCAGAGGGTATCCTTGGAGGTGGCCCTGGAGGACAGAGGGGGCCCCTGAGGGCAGAGTAGGTCCTCAGAGAACAGAGGGCTCAGCCTGGAGGGTGGAAGGGGCTGAGAGGGAGGGGGGCCCTGGAGGATGGAGAGCCAGGAGGGGGACTCTGGATGGTGGAGGACTGGGCCTGGGAACCTTAGGAGGCTTCCCAGAATCGAATGGGTGGTGGGACACTAGGTGGTTCCCTGCTCTTATAACCCACAGGAGCCTCCCCAAACCAGCCCACCTTTTTCTCTCCATAAATGAGCCTCCCTACTCCCTCTTACATCCACAGGATCCACCCAACTGGACAGGGGTCCCTGAAGAGTGAAGGGCTCTTCCAGAGGGTAAGGAGGGCTGGGGAGGATAGACAAGGCCACAGAGAGCAGAGACCCAGGCCCTTGGGCCCCAGAAGGCTCCCTGGGGCCAAGTGAAAGGGGAACCCCAGGGGCTTCCCCAGTAGATCTTCTCATCTCACCAGAGGTCCCCCCACCCCCGCCCAGAGGAGCAGGTGCACTGCTCCCAGCACCCAAAGGTGCCCCAGCCACTCCCAGTGCCAAACTACGTCTCCCCCCAGTCACCACTGAGTGAAAGGGGAGCCCCAGGGGCTTCCCCTAGTGGATCCTCTGATCCCTGAGGGATCCTTACCCCTCTCAGGTGAGCAAGCACGCTTCTTCCAGTGACCAAAGGTGCCCAAACTGCCCAAGGCACCAAAGCCACTTCACCTCCCTCAGCAACCCCACAGTTGCTGGTCACCAGGGTTCAAGTTTCCTCCACTCCCCCTTACCCAATTGTTCCCAGGGTCCTCCCTTCAGCCTGTCCACAGGAGGTCCCCCACTAGCACCTGGTGAATATCCTAGGCGTGGGGAGACATGCCTCCCTGTCTTCCTTCACCCCAATCTTGGGTCTACCCTCAAAGCATTCTTGACGTTTCATTTCTTCAACACACTTCTCTCTGACAAACTGGATTAGAGTGGAACTTCATTTGGCATTCCTACTACTATGGTTGTTTTCATTGCATTATGATGCACACTCTTGCTTCAACAATTCACATTCCTCTTTGTTTCATATCTCTTTTCAAAACCTATCTTGTAGAGCAGGGAATAGAAAACTTTTTGAAAAGAGCCAGAGGGTAAAAAATTTCAATTTTATGGGATATATTGTTTCTGCTACAACTATTCAGTTCTGCCACTGTAGAATGAAAGTAGCCATACACATTAACAAATGGACATGGCTATATTCCAATAAACCTTTATTTACAAAAACAGGCAGCTGACAGGATTTGGCCTATGGACCATAGCTTACTGACCCCTGATCTAGAAGAATCTTCCCTAAATAACTTTGCCTAGCTGTGATCACTCCATTATTCTACTTCAAAATACACGTACTATATTCATTTACAAATAGTTATAAACTTCTGAATGTTTTTATGTGGTCAGTCTCTCACTTAGAATACTATACAGATTCTTTAAGGAAAACTGTCATTTCATTCATAGCTAAGCCTAGGAGTAACACTGAGTGGTAAGGACATGAAGACAAATGAATCCGTCTACGTGCACAAAGAACTCAAAAAGACCAGATTAACAGGACAGACAGCAACGCAAATACACAATCATAATATAAGGTGATTTTTGCTATAAGCGAGATTTGCTATACAAAGTGCTCTGAGAAAAGCAAAAGGAACGATTGACTTTGCTTGGGGAGAAGAGGAGAGTTTCACAGATGACTTGAGGTAGGATTGTCAGAAAAGAAAGATGAATAGGCATTTGAGTTAAAGGAAATGTAGTATAAAAGTACTAAGACATGGAAATGGATTAAGTGTATGGATAATAACCAGCAGCTACTATAGATGGAAAGGGGTAAGGGAAGCTACAGAGACAAATGACAGAAACTGAAGAAGATGAGAATACAAAAGAAAGTATCAGCAAAGAGTGTCATTTACCACAATAAGACAATGTTATACATATAATGAGGAGTCTGGATGATTCTAGAGATTATATTTAAATATTCAATATCATGATTTGATTTATTAATAATATTTTATACCCATAAAGAGGCTTTAACTTTTTCATAGACTTTCATGTATATTATTTTTAATGTTCATACAGCTTCCATACTTACATGTCTACTAAATTCTAATAATGATTATGAACTTATGAGGTAGTAAGAAAAGTAAGATTTAGAGGCAAAAAGATTCAGGACAAAATCTTGCAGTTTATAGGAACAACATGTTGAGTAATGTTTCTACAGAACAGGAATAGCAACAGTCCCTGTTTCATAAGATTACAGAAAAGACTATTTGAGACAATTATGTGAAGAGTACTTTGTAAAAGAGCTACAAAATGACATGCAGGATTTGTGAAATTGCAGGATAAGCTGGTAAGAAAGGATGAGATACTTTTATTTACTTGAACAGCTTTTTGTGACACATACATTCATTTACAGCCTAATAGAAGATAACTCTTTGTTTCTATCACATATAAGTACAGGTTCTGACCTTTTCGAGGATCTGATTTTTGCATGGTATCATCAGCTATATCAAATAGGAATTTCCTCCTTAACAAGATGGAGAAATCTAGAAGCAAAAGATTAAAAAAAATTAGAAATATGAACAATTGTAGATCAAAGAAGACCTGCAATGAAATTAGGTTTTAATCAGAGAAAACCAGCAGGCTGAACACCGAGAAGGGCTTCCCAGGGGCAGTAATTTAGTTAAGTTTCCAATTTCCAGGATCCTTCCCTCAGCTTTTTGAGTTCAGAACCCTGATTCTGTTAAAAACAGAACAGACTTTTCAGGGCATTAATAGGTAATTTTAAATAATAATAGATAAACTAGAAGGTTACTCTATTAATTCACTGTGAGAAATATAACAGCCATATAACCAAAGTATTGTACACTGAAAACTACAAACATCGCTGAAAGAAATTGAAGAAACAATGAAGTATAAGGACACTTACATTCATGAATTAGAAGACTAATGTTAAGACAACAATACTACATAAAGATCTACAGACTCAATGCAATCTCTATCAAAATCCCAATGATGTTTTTCTGCAAAAATAGAAAAAGCCATCCTAAAATTCACGTGATATCTCAAGGACCTCTAATAGCTTAAACAATCTTGAAAATGAAGAATAATGTTAGAAGACTCACAATTCCTGGCTTCAAAACTTACTACAAAACTATAGTAATTGAAACAGTGTGTGTGAGGGTACTAGCAGAAGGACAGGCATACAGACCAATAGAATAGAGAGCCCAGAAATACACTCAAATATGTGTAGTCAAATGATTTTTAATAAAGGTGCCAACAACATTCAGTGGGAAAAGAATACTCTTTTCCACAAATGATGCTAGGAAATCTGGATACCCACGTGCCAAAGAATGAAGATGGACCTTTACCTTACACCATATATAAAAATTAACTCAAAATGTATCAAGACCAAAACTTTAGAGCTAAAATTATAAAACTTTTAGAGAAAACAGAGAAGAAAATCTTCATGACACTGAATTTGGCAATAATTCTGGAATTTGACATCTAAATCTCAGGCAACAAAAGAAAAAAACAGATAAACTGAAACTTCATCAAAATGAAAAACATTTGTGCATCAAAGAGCACTATCACGTGGATGAAAAGAAAACCTACAAAATGGCAGAAAACATTGGCAAATCATTCATCTGATAAGGGACTAATCTCTAGAATATGTACAGAAACTCCTCCAATTCAATGACAAAAAAAAAAGAAAAAGAAAGAAAGAAACCCTCAAATAATCCAACTGAAAAATTAGCAAAGGACCTGAATAGGTATTTCTCCATTTATCTACATGTGCGTGCTAAGTTGCTTCAGTCATGTTCAGCTGTTAACGATCCTATGGACAGTAGCCCACCAGGCTCCTCTGTCCATGAGATTCTCTAGGCAAGAATACTGGAGTGGGTTTCCATGTTCTTCTCCAGGGGACCTTCCTGACCCAGGGATTGAACGCATATCTCTTACATTTCCTGCACTGGCACGCAGGTTCTTTACCACTAGTGCCGCCTGGGAAGCCCCCATTTATCTATGTAGATGGCCAATAAGTACATAAAAATCAACATCATTAATCATTAGGAAAGTGCAAGTTAAAGTCACAATGAGATACCACTTCACACCCACTGGGGTGGTTATTATGAAGAAACAAAAAAAAAGAAAAATCCTAAGTGCTAGCAAGGATATAGAGAAATTAGAGCCCTTGTGAATTGCTAGTGGAAATGAAAAAATGGTGCAGCTGCTGTGGAAAACTTTAAAAAGTTAAACATGGAATTACCAAATGACCCAGTAACTCCACTTCTAGGTATATTCCCAAAAGAACGAAAACAGGGACTGAAACAGGGACCTGTACACAAATGTTCAGAGCAGCATTATTCACAGTAGCAAAAGAGTAGAAACGATCTAAGTGTCCACCAATGAGTGAACGAATAAATAACATGAGGCTTATACATACAATCGAATACTATTCAGCCATAAAAAGGAATAAATTTCTGATACACACTGCAACGTGGATGAATCTTGAAAACATTATGCTCAGTGAAATAAGCCAAGTGCAAAAGGCTAACTACTGTATGATTTCACTTGCACTTGGCAACTGGAATAGGGAAATTCCTAGAGAAAGGAAGTAGAACAGAGGTTATCAGGGGCTGGGCAAAGAGGGGGATTGGAGAGTTATGATTTAATGGCTACAGAGTTTCTGTTTGAAATGATGAAAATATTCTGCTGGAGTTGGACAGCAACGAAGGCTATACATCACTATAAATGTACTTAAGCATTAAAATGGCAAAAATGGTAAATTGTTATGTATTTTAAAAAATATATTTTTAATTGAAGGATAATTGCTTTATTGTGTTGGTTTCTGCCATATATCAACATGAATCAGTCACAGGTATACATATATCCCTATACATATGTCCTTGCCCTCTTGAACTCCGTAACACCTCTCACCCATTCCTACTGCTCTAGTTTGTCACAGAGCCCCAGTTTGAGTTTCCTGAGGCATACAGCAAATTCCCACTGGCTATCTATTTTACATATTGTAGTGTATATGTTTTCATGCTACTGTCTCAATGCTTCCCACTCTCTTTTTCCCATCCCGCGTCCACAAGTCTGTTATTTATATCTGCGTCTCCATTACTGTCCCGCAAATAGGTTCATTAGTATCATCTTTCTAGATTCCATGTATAAGAAATTAATATATGATATATTTCTCTTTCTGACTTACTTCCTCTGTATAAAAAGCTCTAGGTTCATCTACCTCATTAGAATCAACTCAAATGTGTTGATCCATATAAAGGATTATATAAATCCATATAAAGAATTATATGGCTGAGTAATATTCCATTGTGCATATATACCAGAGATTCTTTATCCATTCATCTGCTGAGAGACATCTAGGTTACTTTCATGTCTTAGCTATTGTAAATAGTGCTGCTATGAACACTGGGGTACATGCGTCTTTTTCAATTATGGTTTCCTCAGGGTATATGCCCAGGAGTGGGATTACAGGGTCGTACAATAGTTTTATTCCTAGTGATTTTAAGGAATCTCCATACTGTTCTCCGTAGTGGCTGTATCAACATACATTCCCACCAACAGAGCAACAGGGTTCCTTTTTTCCCACACTCTCTTCAGCATTTACTGTTTGCAGATTTTTTGATGATGGCCATTCTGACTGGTGAAGTGATATCTATTATAATTTTTGATTTACATTTCTCTAATATTGAACGATGCTAAGCATGCTTTCATGTATTTATTAGCTACCTGTATGTCTTCTTTGGAGAAATGTCTGTTTAGGTCTTCTGCCCACTTTTTGATTGGGTTGTTTTTCTGGTATTGAGTTGCACAAACTGTTTGTACATTTTAGAAGTTAATCCTTTGTCAGTTGTTTCATTTGCAATTTTTTTATACCATTTTGAGGGTTGTCTTTTCACCTTGTTTATAGTCGCCTTTGCTGTGCAAAAGCTTTTAAGTGTAATTAGCTCCCACTTATTTTTATTTCCATTACTGTAGGAGGTGGGTCATAGAGGATCTTGCTGTGATTTATATCAAAGAGTCTCTGCCTATGTTTTCCTCTAAGAGTTTTATAGCTTTGGGTTTTATGTTTAGGTCTTTAACACATTTTGAGTTTATCTTTGTTCTTTGTGTATGGTGTTATGAAGTGTTCTAATTTCATACTTTCACATGTCCAGTTTTCCCAGCACTATTTACTGAAGAGACTATCTTTTGCCATTGTAAATTTTTGTCTCCTTTGTCAAAGGTTAGGTGTCTGTAGCTGTGTGGGTTTATCTCTGGGGTTTATATCTTGTTCCATTGGTCTATATCTCTGTTTTTGCACCAATACCATACTGTCTTGATGACTGCAGCTTTGTAGCAGTCTGAAGTCAGGAAGGTTAATTCCTCCAGCTCCATTCTTCTGTCTCAAGATTGCATTGGCTATTCAGGGTCTTTTGTGTTTCCAAACAAATTGTGAAATATCCTCATTCTAGTTCTGTGAAAAATGTCACTGATAATGTGACAGTGACTGCACTGAATCTGTAGACTGCATTTAGTAGTATAGTAACTTTCACAATATTGATTCTTCCAACCCAGGAACATGGAATCTCTCTCCATCTGTCGTCTTTGTTTTCTTTCATCAGTGTCTTATAGTTTTCTGTACACAGACAAAAAAACTTTTGTCTGCTTGAACAGGTTTATTCTTAGTATTTTATTCTTGCTGCAGTGGTAAATGGGATTGATTCCTTAATTTCTCTGATTTTTCGTTATTAGTGTATAGGAATGCCAGGGATTTATGTGTAATGATTTTGTATCCTGTGACTTTACTAAATTCACTGATTAGCTCTAGTAATTTTCTGACAGTATCTTTAGTGTTTTCTATGTATAGTATCATATTCTCTAAAAACAGTGAATTTTCCTTTTCAATTTGGATTCCTTTTATTTCCTTTTCTTCTCTGATTGCCATAGCTAGGACTTCTAAAACTATGCTGAATAACAGCTGTGAGAGTGGGCACCTTTGTCTTGTTCCTGATCTTAGAGAGAATGCTTTCAGTTTTTCACCAGAGAATAATGCTTGCTCTGGGTTTAGCATATATGGCCTTTATGTTGAGGTAGGTTCCTTCTATGCCTGTTTTTTGAAGAGTTGGTATCATAAACAGATGCTGAATTTTGTTGAAAGCTTTTTCTGCATCTACTGAGATTATCACATGGTTTTTTATTTTTCAACTTGTTAATATGGTGTATCACACTGATTGATTTTGTGTATACTGAAGAATCCTTGCATCCCTGGGATAAACCTGACTTGATCATGGTATACGATCTTTCTAATGTGTTGTCGTATTCTGTTTGCTAGAATTTTTTGAGGATTTTTACATCTATGTTCATTAGTGATATTGGCCTGTAATTTTCTTTTTTTGTGTTATCTTTATCTAGGTTTGGTATCAGGGTGATGGTAGCCTTGTAGAATGAGTTTGGAAGTGTTCCTTCCTCTAACTGTCTGAAAGAGTTTCAGAAGGTTAGGCATTAGCTCTTCTTAAATGTTTGACAGAATTCACCTGTGAAGCCATCTGGGCTTTTGCTTTGGCGGAGTTTATTTTTAATCATAGTGTAGATTTCATTGCTTGTGACCGGCTTGTTCATACTTTCTATTTCTTCCTGGTTCAGTCTTGGAAGGCTGACTTTGTCTAAGAATCTATCCATTTCTCCCAGGTTGTCCATTTTATTGTCTGCTGTTGCTCATAATAGTCTCTTATGATCCCTGGTATTTCTACATTGTCAGTTGTAACCTCTCCTTTTTCATTTCTAATTTTGTTAATTTGATTTTTCTCCTTTTTTTTCCTTGATGAGCCTGGCTAATGGTTTGTCAGTTTTGTTTTTCTTTTCAAAGAATCCACTTTTAGTTTTATTAATCTTTACTATTATTTCATTTCTTTTTCACTGCTCTATCTCTGATTTCTTTCCTTCTACTAACTTTAGGGTTTTTTTTAATTCTTTTTCTAGTTGTTTTGAATGTAAAATGAGGTTGCCTATTCTGTTTTTCTTGCTTCTTAAGGTAGGACTGTATTGGTATAAACTTCCTTCTTAGGACTGCTTTTGCTGCATCCCACAGGTTTTGGGTTGTAGTTTTTGTTGTCATTCATTTCTAGGAATTTTCTGATTTCTCTTTTTATTTCTTCAGTAACTGATTCATTATTTAGAATAGTACTGTTTAATCTTCATGTGTTTTTTATATTTTTTTTCCTGTAATTGATATCTAGTCTCATAACATTGTGGTCAGAGAAGATGCTTGATATGATTTCATTTTTCTTAAATTTACCAAGGCTTGATTTGTAACCCAAGATGTCTATCCTGGAGAATGTTCCATGTGCACTTGAGAAGAAAATGTATTCTGCATTTGGATAGAAAGTCCTAAACATATCAATGAGGTCCATCTGCTCTAATGTGTCATTTAAGGTTTGCGTTTCCTTTTTAATTTTCTGTTTTAATGATCTGTCCATTGATATAAGTGGGGAGTTAAAGCCCCCTAGTACTATTGTATTACTGCCAACTTCCCTTTTATGTCTGTTACTGCTTGCCTTATGTATTGAGGTGCTGCTACGCTGGGTGCATAAATATTTACAAATCTTATGTTTTCTTCTTAGATCAATCCTTTGATCACTACTTGATTCAAAGCAGGAGTTCCCAACCTTTTTGGCACTAGGGCCCAGTTTCATGGAAGACAATTTTTCCATGGATGGGGCGGGGAGTGGTTTCGGGATGATTCAAGTTCATTACATTTATTGGGCATTTCTATCTGCATTTCTATCATTATTACATTGTGATATATAATGAAGTAATTACACACCTCACTGCTCATCTGATAGGAGGTGGAACTCAGCAGTAATGCAAGTGATGGGGAGTGGCTGTAACTGCAGCTGAAGCTTTGCTCACTTGTCTGCTGCTCATCTCCTGCTGTGTGGCCCAGTTTCCAACAGGCCACAGACTGGTACTGGTTCATGGCCCAGGGGCTGGAGACCCCTGCTTTAAAGCACCCAAAAACCTGGCATTTTTCATTTAAATAGGGGGGAAAAAAAGAGCTCAGGTTCTGAAATTAAACAAGATTAATTATAGCATCCAAGGTCACGTGGCTACTAAAGGGAAAGGCTAAAATTAAGGACTAATTTCAAAGCCTATACACTCTTTGGTTTCATTATGCTTGCTTACTATAGTTTAAAAACAACAAGAAATAAATCCCTTCCTTAGTTTTACTCATCATAGGCTATATTACATACAGAGAGGTTTGGCAAACAGTCAAGTGCTACGTAACGTAAGAAATTACTATTAGCACAAGGAAAGAGCTTACTAAGGCAGTGGCTTTCGAGCCTTTTCAGTTACAATCCATGGACTTAAATCCAGTAGTTTTTATAACAGTATGCATTCCTGAAAACCTTACATCTTATAAAATTATGCACCAAACACAGGCTTGTGGTTAAAACAGAGTTACGAACAGACTACTAAAAGACCATGGAACTTTATATCCTTTATATATATATACACACATACTTCATAAGGATTTCAGTCATTCAGTTCAGCCACTCAGTTGTGTCCCACTCTCTGCGACTCCATGAACCACAGCACACCAGGCCTCCCTGTCCATCACCAACTCCCGGAGTCCACCCAAACCCATGTCCATCGAGTCGATGATGCCATCCAACCATCTCATTCTCTGTCGTCCCCTTCTCCTCCTGCCCTCAATCTTTCCCAGCATCAGGGTCTCTTCCAATGAGTCAGCTCTTCGCATCAGGCGGCCAAAGTATTGGAGTTTCAACCTCAACATCAGTCCTTCCGATGAACACCCAGGACTGATCTCCTTTAGGATGGACTGGTTGGATTTCCTTGCAGTCCAAGGGACTCTCAAGAGTCTTCTCCAATACCACAGTTCAAAAGCATCAACTCTTCGGCGCTCAGCTTTCTTCACAGTTCAACTCTCACATCCATACATGACTACTGGAAAAATCATAACCTTGACTAGATGGACCTTTGTTGGCAAAATAATGTCTCTGCTTAACATGCTGTCTAGGTGGGTCATAACTTTCCTTCCAAGGACTTAAGCGTCTTTTAATTTCATTGCTGCAACTGCCATCGGCAGTTATTCTGGAGCCCAGAAAAATAAAGTCAGCCACTGTTTCCCCATCTATCTGCCATGAAGTGATGGGACCGAATGCCATGATCTTAAGTTTTCTGAATGTTGAACTTTAAGCCAACTTTTTCAGTCATTGATAAATGGTTAAAATTAGACCCAACAAACTAAATATAAGGAAGAATGGTATAATCCACTTTAGGATATTTTCCAATTAAAATTATTTTTTAAAATAAGTTTTAATGTGTAATGGAATAAACCTGTAGTAATTCAGAACACTAGGCTTCTAAGAGTGACTTATTTCTCCAGGGTTTTCTGGAGTGAAAATTTGAATGTATGTCACCATATGCAGACAGGAGCCACTTAATAAAAGCTTTAAAGAGATAAAATTAAAACCTGAAGTCAGATTCATATGGGTTTGGGGACTGATAAGAGATTATTAACCTGTTCATCATTTTTCAATCTGTTCACACTGCCCAAGTAGACCTCTGAGAGATGTCTATGCCTCACAGTGCCAGAGATCTCAAGATCAACTTTATTCTGTTAGAAGGTAATAGGATAGAGTCCTACTTAGGAAATAACTCCTTAGATGTAGAGCTCTGAGAATAGAGTAAATCCTCACTGTTTAGACCATAGAGACAGGTACACAAAGTAATTTGGACTCATTAACAGAGCAGTATCTATAAACCATTTCATAAATCATCCCCCAAAGTCTCAGGTTCTCATCCTGAACAAGTGAGTTACGAATTCCTGACATTTTCCAGGGTCTTGCAGGAAACATAAAGAATTACAAACTTGGGGCAAATATGGTTTTTCTATACCAAGAAATTGAGATGCAACTTTGAAACTTGGCCTGGTTCATTCCTGGTTCATTCACTGAAGTCACCCCCTCAGGGCTTCAAATTCCTCACTTTAAAACCAAAAGATTAGAATTCAGGCAGGTCCCATGTTTATCACACACTAGCTGCATGCCTCTGGTTCATCATCCACCCTTACATGTGTTTGAGTTTATGGTTTTGTAGAAAATACTATTGCTATTGAAATAAGGAAAATTTATCAAATGGAATCAGCTGTCTTCCTGTGAGCTACTCAGGCAATTGTCTCAACACCCGTTTCTAGTTGGGACACTGAGATTACTGCTTTATTCACTGTAATAGGAAGGCTAGACCACACAAAGAGGCTTCCAGGGAAATGTATCTTATGTGAATCTGAAACAGCAGTCTCAGGAAAAGGCTCTCTTCTCTAGAAAACTGATTTGACTGAGAGGGTATGAGATAATCTTTGACACATGTATTAAGCTAAAGAATATTATAGATAAAAAAAATATCTGGGGGTGATAGAGAAAGAATATATAATAAGCGTTCTAAAGAGCTAAGGCAGAAGAGTGGTACCACTTGCCAGCAGTCACTCAACATTTACTAAAAACTTTCTTCATGATACTTCTTGAGAATAACACCTTTTAAAGCAAGTCAAAAAATCTCTGTATATACCTAAGCAAAGGAGAAAAGGAAAGATATAAGCATCTGAATGCAGAGTTCCAAGAAAAGCAAGAAGAGGTAAGAAAGCTTCTTCAGCAATCAATGCAAAGAAATAGAGGAAAAGAACAGAATAGGAAAGACTAGAGATCTCTTCAAGAAAATTAGAGATACCAAGGAAACATTTCATGCAAAGATGGGCTCGATAAAGGATAGAAATGGTCTGGACCTAACAGAAGCAGACGATATTAAGAAGAGGTGGCAAGAATACACAGAAGAACTGTACAAAAAAGATCTTCACGACCCAGATAATCACGATGGTGTGATCACTCACCTAGAGCCAGACATCCTGGAATGTGTAGTCAAATGGGCCTTAGAAAGCATCACTACGAACAAAGCTAGTGGAGGTGATGGAATTCCAGTTGAGCTGTTTCAAATCCTGAAAGATGATGCTGTGAAAGTGCTGCACTCAATCTGCCAGCAAATTTGGAAAACTCAGCAGTGGCCACAGGATTGGAAAAGGTCAGTTTTCATTCCAATTCCAAAGAAAGGCAATGCCAAAGAAT
>SJYT01084791.1:210813-221622 GCA_006410635.1 Cephalophus harveyi | reverse complement strand
GGATGTTGGCAATTTGATCTCTGGTTCCTCTGCCTTTTCTAAAGCCAGCTTGAACATCAGGGAGTTCACAGTTCACGTATTGCTGAAGCCTGGCTTGGAGAATTTTGAGCATTACTTTACTAGCATGTGAGATGAGTGCAACTGTGTGGTAGTTTGAGCATTCTTTGGCATTGCCTTTCTTTGGAATTGGAATGAAAACTGACCTTTTCCAATCCTGTGGCCACTGCTGAGTTTTCCAAATTTGCTGGCATATTGAGTGCAGCACTTTCACAGCATCGTCTTTCAAGATTTGAAACAGCTCAACTGGAATTCCATCACCTCCACTAGCTTTGTTCGCAGTGATGCTTTCTAAGGCCCACTTGACTTCACATTCCAGGATGTCTGGCTCTAGGTGAGTGATCACACCATCGTGATTATCTGGGTCATGAAGATCTTTTTTGTATAGTTCTTCTGTGTATTCTTGCCACCTCTTCTTAATATCGTCTGCTTCTGTTAGGTCCATACCATTTCTGTCCTTTATCGAGCCCATTTTTGCATGAAATGTACCCTTGGTATCGCTAATTTTCTTGAAGAGATCTCTAGTCTTTCCCATTCTGTTGTTTTCCTCTATTTCTTTGCATTGATCGCTGAAGAAGGCTTTCTTATCTCTTCTTGCTATCCTTTGGAACTCTGAATTCAGATGCTTATATCTTTCCTTTTCTCCTTTGCTTTTCGCATCTCTTCTTCTCATAACTATCTGTAAGGCCTCCCCAGACAGCCATTTTGCTTTTGTGCATTTCTTTTCCATGGGGATGGTCTTGATCCCTGTCTCCTGTACAATGTCAGGAACCTCCATCCATAGTTCATCAGGCACTCTATCTATCAGATCTAGTCCCTTAAATCTATTTCTCACTTCTACTGTATAATCATAAGGGATTTGATTTAGGTCATACGTGAATGGTCTAGTGGTTTTCCCTACTTTCTTCAATTTTAGTCAGAATTTGGAAATAAGGAGTTAGCCACAGTCAGCTCCTGGTCTTGTTTTTGCTGACTGTATAGAGCTTCTCCATCTTTGGCTGCAAAGAAACTCATCTCTTAACCAAAATCCACTTTAATTCTTCTTCATTTTAAGTCTCCAGGATTAGTGGTACATTGTATTTCAGAGAACAACTTTATATGCTAGTTAAGAGTTCTCCAGAAATTTATTTCATCAAAATCATTGATCAGTGTTGAACCTGTGTGTGATACTCTTTAACATACAGCAGTGACTCACAACTTTTTTTCCTCCTGAAATACCTGAAGAATACAAAACACTCCTATCAGCAAGGACAAGCTCTTTAAAGGCACTGGTTTTCAGCAAAAGGGTAAGAGGTAGGATTAATTTGATGGGAGAGGAAGGCTTCACTAGGTGGAGATTCCACCAGGTTCTGGAATATCCAGGGGTATCTGTGTATGTAGAAAAAGCAACTCCCCCAGTCTCTATTCCACTGCTTTTCCCCTGACCCAGGATCTAGAACAATGCTCTCCAACAGAAATATACTTCAAGTCACTTATGTCACTTTAAGTTTCAGTGTCATTTTAAAAGTAAAAAAAGGAAAGATGAAAATAATTTTAGTAATGCATTTTATTTATTCCAATATATTGAAATATTATAACCTCAGCTAATAATCACCAAAAAAATCAATGGAAACACTTTATATTCTTTTTAATATTAAGTCATCAGAATCTGATGTGTATTTATAACTATAGCTTATCTCAATTCAGATGCTAAATTTTCATCAGAAATACTTGATATTTATTTTTCATAAAACTTACAGCTGAAAAGAAGATTTTTATAGTCAAAATTACCCAAAACACTTTAAAATTTTCTAGTAACTGTATGGAGACTTTTAAAATTTAATTAAAATTAAATAAAATTCATAATTCAGTTACATTAACCATGTGGCTATTGTGTTAAGACAACCCATAACTAGAAGAAATAAATAATACAAATTAAACATGAAGCACTATGTGCCACCATGACCCATCCATCTTGGGTGGCCCCACACGGCATTGCTCATAGTTTCACTGAATTAGACAAGGCTGTGGTCCATGTAACCAGATTGGTTAATTTTCTGTGACTGGTTTTCAGTCTGTCTGCCCTCTGATGGAGAAGGATAAGAGGCTTATGGAAGTTTCCTGATGGGAGAGACTGACTGAGGGGGAAAACTGGGTCTTGTTCTGATGAGCTGCCATGCTCAGTAAATCTTTAATCCAATTTTCTGTTGAAGGGCAGGGCTGTGTTCCCTCCCTGTTATTTGACCTGAGGCCAAGCTACGGTGGAGGTAAGGAAGATAATGGGGACCTCCTTCAAAGGTCCCATGCAGGCACTGCTGCACTCAGTGCCCCCAACCCTGCAGCAGGCCACCTAGATGGAGGGGTCATGGTGGAGAGTTCTGATAAAACGTGGTCCATTGGAAAAGGGACGAACCACTTCAGTATTTTTGCCTTGAGAACCCCATGCACAGAATGAAAAGGCAAAAAGATAGGACACTGAAAGAGGAACTCCCCAGGTCGGTAGGTGCCCGATATGCTACTGGAGATCAGTGGAGAAATAACTCCAGAAGGAATGAAGAGACAGAGCCAAAGCAAAAACAACACCCAGTTGTGGATGTGACTGGTAATGGAAGTAAAGTCTGATGCTGTAAAGAGCAATACTGCACAGGAAACTGGAATGTTAGGTCCGTGAATCAAGGCAAATTGGAAGTGGTCAGACAGGAGGTGGCAAGACTGAACATCGACATTCTAGGAATCAGCAAACTAAGATGGACTGGAATGGGTGAATTTAACTCAGATGACCATTATAGCTACTACTGTGGCCAAGAATCCGCTAGAAAAAATGGAGTAGCCATCAAAGTCAACTAAAGAGTCTGAAATGCAGTACTTGGTTGCAATCTCAAAAACGACAGAATGATCTCTGTTCGGTTCCAAGGCAAACCATTCAATATCACGGTAATCCAAGTCTATGCCCCGACCAATAATCCTGAAGAAGCTGAAGCTGAATGGTTCTATGAAGACCTACAAGACCTTCTGGAAGTAACACAAAAAAGATGTCCTTTTCATTATAGGGGACTGGAATGCAAAAGTAGGAAGTCAAGAAACACCTGGAGTAACAGGCAAATTTGGCCGTGGAGTACAGAAAGAAGCAGGGCAAAGGCTCATAGAGTTTTGACAAGAGAATGCACTGGTCATAGCAAACACCCTCTTCCAACAACACAAGAGAAGACTCTACACATGGACATCACCAGATGGTCAATACAAAAATCAGATTGATCATGTTCTTTGCAGCCAAAGGTGGAGAAGCATTATACAGTCAGCAAAACAAGACCAGGAGCTGACTGTGGCTCAGATCATGAACTCCCTATTGCCAAATTCAGACTCAAATTGAAGAAAGTAGGGAAAACCACTAGACCATTCAGGTATGACCTAAATCAAATCCCTTACGACTATACAGTGGAAGTGACAAATAGATTCAAGGAATTAGATCTGATAGACAGAGTGCGTGAAGAACTATGGATAGAGGTTCAGGACACTGTACAGCAGGCAGTGATCAAGACCATCCCTAAGAAAAAGAAATGCAAAAAGGCAAAATGGCTGTCTGAGGAGGCCTTAACAACAGCTATGACAAGAAGTGAAAGACAAAGGAGAAAAGGAATGATTTGAATGCAGAGTTCCAAAGAATAGCAAAGAGAGATAAGAAAGCCTTCCTCAGTGATCAGTACAAAGAAATAGAGGGAAACAACAGAATGGGAAAGACTGGAGATCTCTTCAAGAAAATTAGAGATACCAACGGAACTTTTCATGCAAAGATGGGCACAATAAAGGACAGAAATGGTAGGGACCTAGCAGAAGGAGAAGATATTAAGAAGAAGTGGCAAGAATACACAGAAGAACTATACAAGAAAGATTTTCATGACCCAGATAATCACGATGGTGTGCTCACCCACCTAGAGCCAGACATCCTGGAGTCCGAAGTTAAGTGGGCCTTAGGAAGTATCACTCAGAGAAGGCAATGGCACCCTACTCCAGTACTCTTGCCTGGAAAATCCCATGGATGGAGGAGCCTGGTAGGCTGCAGTCCATGGGGTCGTGAAGAGTCAGACACGACTGAGCAACTTCACTTTCACTTTTCACTTTCATGCATTGGAGAAGGAAATGGCAACCCACTCCAGTGTTCTTGCCTGGAGAATCCCAGGGATGGGGGAGTCTGGTGGGCTGCCCTCTATGGGGTCGCACAGAGACGGACACTACTGAAGCGACTTAGCAGCAGCAGCAGGAAACATCCTTACGAACAAAGCTTGTGGAGGTGATGAATTCCAGTTGAGCTATTTCAAATTCTAAACGATGATGCTGTGAAAGTGCTGTACTCAAAATGCCAGCAAATTTGGAAAACTCAGCAGTGGCCACAGGACTAGAAAAGGTCAGTTTTCATTCCAATCCCAAAGAAAAGCAATGCCAAAGAATGCTCAAACTACTGCACAACTGCATTCATCCCACATGCTAGCATAGTAATGCTCAAAATTCTCCAACCCAGGCTTCAACAGTACGCTAACTGGGAACTTCCGGATGTTCAAGCTGGATTTAGGAATGGCAGAGGAACCAGAGATCAAATTGCCAACATCTGCTGGATCATCGAAAAAGCAAGCGAGTTCCAGAAAAACATCTATTTCTGCTTTATTGACTATGCGAAAGCCTTTGACTCTGTGGATCACCACAAACGGTGGAAAATTCCTAAAGAGATGGAAATACCGGACCACCTGACCTGCCTCCTGAGAAATCTGTGTGGTCAGAAGCAACAGTTAGAACTGGACATGGAACAACACACCAGTTCCAAATTGGGAATGGAGTACGTCAAGGCTGTATATTGTCACCCTGTTTACTTAACTTATATGCAGAATACATCATGCAAAATACCAGGTGAGATGAATCACAAGTTGAAATCAACATTGTCAGGAGAAATATCAGAAACCTCAGACATACAGATGACACGATCCTTATGGCAGAAAGCAAAGAAGAAATAAAGAGCCTCTTGATGAAAGTGAAAGAGGAAAGCAAAAAAGTTGGCTTAAAGTTCAGCATTTAGAAAACTAAGATCATGGCATCTGGTCCCATCACTTCATGGCAAATAGGTGGGGAAACAGTGGAAACAATGACAGACTTTACTTTTTTGGGCTCCAAAATCACTGCAGATGGTGACTACAGCCATGAAATTAAAAGAACAATGCTGGAGAATCCCAGGGTCGGGGGAGTCTGGTGGGCTGCCCTCTATGAGATTGCACAGAGTCGGACTGTGGTCCTTGGAAGAAAAGTTATGATCAACCTAGACAGCTTATTAAAAAGCAGAGACATTACTTGGCCAAAAAAGGTTCATCTAGTCAAAGCTATGGTTTTTCCAGTAGTCATGTATGAAAGTGAGAGTTGGACTATAAAGAAAGCTGAGTGCCGAAGAATTGATGCTTTTGAACTGTGATGTTGGAGAAGACTCTTGAGAGTGACTTGGACAGCAAGAAGATCCAACCAATCAATTCTAAAGGAAATCAGTCTTAATTATTCATTGGAAGGACTGATGTTGAAGCTGAAGCTCCAATACTTTGGCCACTTGATGCAAAGACCTGACCCACTGGAAAAGACCCCGATGCTGGGAAAGATGGAAGGCAGGAGGAAAAAGGGACAACAGAGGATGAGATGGCTGCATGGCATCATCGACTCAATGGACATGAGTTTGAGTAAACTCCGGTAGTTGGTCATGGACAGGGAGGCCTGGTATGCTGCAGTCCATGGTGTTGCAAAGAGACAGACATGACTTAGCAACTGAACTGAACTGACTATGTGCCAAGCATTGTTCTAAGCACTTCACTTGTGTTAAGTTGTTCAATACTCACTACCCAAAGTAAGTAATATCTTCATTTTATTGATAAGGTAACTAGTGTAGAGAAATGACTTATAACCTGAAGTTACACAGTTAGAGCTGGCTTCATAGCAAGGTAATTTGATCCATTTCTTGTCTTGAGGCTTAGGATTTTTCCAGGAAAACAGAGTTACTTATATTTAGAATGTCCTAGGAGTAAATGCAACCTTTGCCTCTGTTTGGCTAGGGAGTCTCAGCATTGGTTGATTTTCTCCATTATATAGCCCTATCTAGAGTACACATTACTATAAATTAGATCATGTTATTCCCCTGCTTAAAATCTTCTCCAGAGTAGCACTTAAAAGGAAGTCCAAGTACCTTACCCTGACCCACATAATCCTATATGATCTGACCCCCACCTCTTCCGCTTCTTCTCCTACAGCTCTCATCATTCACTCTGCTCCAACTGGCTGGCCTTTTCTGCTCCTGCTGCAGATCCCTTCCTTACTACCTGAGGGCCTGTATACTGCCTGGAATACTCCACTAGTATTCATAGGGCTGGCATCTTATCATACAGGTCTCGGGTAAACATCACCTTCTCAGAGCATCCTTCCCTAACCACTCAAACCAAAGTAGTCACTCAGACTCTATCACACCACTCTTAATTTTCTATAGCAACTTAGCACTAGTTAGTATTTTCCTTGTTTGTTTGTCTCCTCCACTGGGGCCTTGTCTGTGTTACTTATTTAGCACTTGTATCTTGGCACTTGGAATATCGCCTAGAATAGAGGAGCCACTATTTTCAAATGAAATAAATGAAACCTAATCATTAACAACAACAACAAAAAAAATAGCATAAAATGAAAACATGACATGACCAAAAGGTGACTACTTTCTGAATTTTAAAAATGTATTTGGACAGTTTGTAACTAAAACTCATAGTTGATTTCTGAGAGAGAAATAGTTAAGAAAAAAAAAAATCTATAAAAATGTAACAAAAACAAGTTGGGTCCTTTAGTATCTGTATGTCACTCTCAAATCTGACAAGATTATTACATAAAGGTAATGAGGGGATGTAAGGAGTTGATAGACATAATCATGAATATAATTTACTTTTCAAAGAGTTTTCTGAATACAGTCCTCACAGCTTATTAAGGAAATCCACATAACACAAAGGCAAATTCTTTCTGATTAAAACTCATTTAAAAGACATGCATTGAGATAACAAAAGAAGATTCTAAAAATATGAGAAAGTATATAGCTACCTAGCAGCACTGGGAAGTAGGAAAGAGCACCATCAAACACTCAGAAACTGAAGAACTTTTATAACCTATAATCAAAGTTGAGCTATATAATAGAGAAATCAATGTTGAGTGCTTCTAAACAAACAGGTAAAGAACTGTATTTACTTCTGTAGCATACTAAATAGACCAAGTGTCCTGGGGAAAAAACCCAAGTGCGGAAATAAGAAATGGGAGTTAATAAAAAGTAGTGAGACACCCTGGAGAAGGCAATGGTACCCCACTCTAGTACTCTTGCCAGGAAAATCCCATGGATGGAGGAGCCTGGTAGGCTGCAGTCCATGGGGTCGTGAAGAGTCAGACATGACTGAGCGACTTCACTTTCACTTTTCACTTTCATGCCTTGGAGAAGGAAATGGCAACACTTCAGTGTTCTTGCCTGGAGAATCCCAAGGACAGGGGAGTCTGGGGGGCTGCCCTCTATGGGGTCGCACAGAGTTGGACACGACTGAAGTGACTTAGCAGCAGCAGCAGCGGTGAGACACCTCAAATTTAAAGAGCTGTGCTATGGGACTTCCCCAGGGGTCCTGTGGTTAAGAATCCAATCCACCTGTCAATGCAGAGAACACAGGTTCAATTCCTGGTCCCAAAGATTCTACCTGCTGTGGAGCAACTAAGCCCATGTGCAACAAGTACTGAAACCCACATGTTTAGAGCCTGTGTTTTGCAATGAGAAGCCACCGCAACGAGAAACCTATGCACTGCAAGTAGAAAATAGTCCCTGCTTGCCACTAGAGAAAGCCCGCACACAGCAACAAGAGACCAAGTGTAGCCAAAATATATATATTTTTTAAAAACAAAAAAAGGCCTGTGTTTGCACATCCCCCCTACATGCAAAGCTTCCAGCTGCAATGTTTACCACTAGCCACAAAATGTACAGTATTTTTAAAAAATTTTAAAGATACTTTTAAAAGAGAGACAACCACTACTATAAAGAACCCTATCTAAATGTGACAATAAAAAAAGACTAATACATTCTCAGGAAAATGTAAATGGGATGAGTTAAGGTAAGAAATGATAGTGTAGGAGCACAGATAGTACAGAGATCCAAACAATGAATAACCTTATAAATAACATTCTTTGCAGGCAAAAAACAATGTAAATAGGGGAAATGTAATGTAATTACAAATATCTGAAATGTATTTGCACTCCTGGACTCCACAAACTAGTTTAAAAAAAATCAGAAAAGTCCTAAAGAATTATCAGAGAAATTTTAATACCACTGGGTTAGAAAAGGGATAAATAAATTGATATGTGATATTTTTAAGTCATGGTAAAATATAGGTGTTGACATAAGGTTTTCCATTGCAAAACCCTTTCAATTTTATATGTTTGAAATTTTTCATAAGTTAAAAAGAACACCTTAAAATATATCAAAGAAACTGCTATTTTTCAAAGCTCAACATAGAGCAATAGTGAAAAGGTGGGTAGGTTAGAGACTGAAGGAAAGAATGAATAGTAATTGTTTTTTAGCACTTTTACATATAATTACCATTTCATCACAACAAACCTGAAAGGTAGGTGATATTATCTCCATTACACACACACACACACACACACACACACCCCTCCCCCCCGAGGCTCAGAGTACCTTAACCAAGTTACTTGGTATCAGTGAATATTAAGCCTGATCAAGTCTGGGATCAAAATACGCATGCAGGTTTAGAAATCTACCTAAAATCTGGATCTAGATCTATCTTTATCATTTATTTTCCACAGGTATCCAGAAAATGACTCCATCTCAGTTTTACTTGGAAAAGCACTTTAAATAATGAGAATATGTGAGATACCCTTTATAAAATAAAACAATATTTTGTATGACTTCGAGTTTCAAACTCCTTTATAGTTTTCAAAGTTAGCTGACTCACAATCATCCTATTTGTAGTACAATTATCTATATTCATCTTTTACCGGAGAAGGCAATGGCACCCCACTCCAATACTCTTGCCTGGAAAATCCCATGGACGGAGGAGCCTGGTGGGCTGCAGTCCATGGGGTCGCTAAGAGTTGGACACGACAGAGCGACTTCACTTTCACTTTTCACTTTCATGCATTGGAGAAGGAAATGTCAACCCACTCCAGTGTTCTTGTCTGGAGAATCCCAGGGACAGAGGAGCCTGGTGGGCTTCTGTCTATGGGGTTGCACAGGGTTGGACACGACTGAAGCGACTTAGCAGCATATTCATCCTTCTGATTCATTTCTACATTCTTCATAACAGTACCTAGAATAGTAGTTTAGTGAGTGTTTACTTAAGAAAAGAATGTGATCCTCACAACAGAGGTGCAAGGCAGCAAGAACATCTATTCACATTAACGTTATGAAACACCTGAAGAAAGAGAGGTAGAGTAAGTGCTGGCGCTATCTCCCAGCTATAAAGCTCATCTGTTAGGGGCTTCTCTGGTGGTCCGGCAGTTCAGAATCCGCCTTGCAGTGCAGGAACTTGGGCTTGATCCCTGGTCAGGGAACTAACAGCCCAAATGTCACAGGGCAACTAAGTCAGAGAGTTGCAACCAGAAAGTCTGTACACCACAATAAAGACCACATGCATCAAGAAAGACCTGACATTGCCAAGTAAATAATTTCTTTCCCCAAAAAAGTTCATTTGTTGAGTTTCTTATTGCACCACTGACTCAACAAAAATACTCAGCCTAATCCTCTGAGAGTCTAGCAGGGCATCCAAAACATAAAGCTTTAGTTATTAATATATATGTATATTTAATGTTTGGAAAATTCTGGAATGTAGATCTTACTGTGACTATAAAACGTTTGTAAATGTTCTGATTCCTTTTTTTATTGGGAGAGAGTGGTAGAAGGAAAGTGAAAGTGCTTCTTCAGTTCAGTTCAGTTCAGTCGCTCAGTCGTGTCCGACTCTTTGCGACCCCATGAATCGCAGCACGCCAGGCCTCCCTGTTCATCACCATCTCTCGGAGTTCACTCAGACTCACATCCATTGAGTCAGTGATGCCATCCAGCCATCTCATCCTCGGTCGTCCCCTTCTTCTCCTGCCCCTAATCCCTCCCAGCATCAGAGTCTTTTCCAATGAGTCAACTCGTCGCATGAGGTGGCCAAAGTACTGGAGTTTCAGCTTTAGCATCATTCCTTCCAAAGAAATCCCAGGGCTGATCTCCTTCAGAATGGACTGGTTGGATCTCCTTGTAGTCCAAGGGACTCTCAAGAGTCTTCTCCAACACCACACTTCAAAAGCATCAATTCTTCGGCGATCAGCCTTCTTCACAGTCCAACTCTCACATCCATACATGACCACAGGAAAAACCATAGCCTTGACTAGACGGACCTTAGTCGGCAAAGTAATGTCTCTGCTTTTGAAAATGCTATCTAGGTTGGACATAACTTTTCTTCCAAGGAGTAAGCGTCTTCTAATTTCATGGCTGCAGTCACCATCAGCAGTGATTTTGGAGCCCAAAAAAATAAAGTCTGGCACTGTTTCCACTGTTTCCCCATCTATTTCCCATGAAGTGATGGGACCAGATGCCATGATCTTCGTTTTCTGAATGTTGAGCTTTAAGCCAACTTTTTCACTCTCCTCTTTCACTTTCATCAAGAGGCCTTTTAGCTCCTCTTCACTTTCTGCCATAAGGGTGGTGTCATCTGCATATCTGAGGTTATTGATATTTCTCCC
>SJYT01084791.1:181734-207315 GCA_006410635.1 Cephalophus harveyi | reverse complement strand
GAGGCCAGGGGCGGTGACCCCGGGGAGCCACCACAAGCCCGAGGCCAGGGGTGGCAGCTGGGAGGGGCCACCTCGAGCCCGGAGCCAAGGGCGGTGACCCTGAGCCTGAGCCCGAGGCCAGAGGCGGCAGCTGGGAGGAGCCACCCACGCCCGAGGCCAGGGCCGGCGGCCGGGAGGAGCAACCCAAGGATCAGTGGCTGCGCAGGCGCAGGAGGGCCTAGAGGATCTATCCCACGTTGAAGGTCAGCAACAGCCCCTCGTCCAAGGTAAGGAGCCGCGGCTGTGCTTTGCTGAAGCAGCCGTGAAGAGATGCCCCACACCCAAGGTAAGAGAAACCCAAGTAAGATGATAGGTGGTGCAAGAGGGCATCAGAGGGCAGACATACTGAAACCATACTCACAGAAAACTAGTCAATCTAATCACACTAGGACCACAGCCTTGTCTAACTCAGTGAAACCAAGTGCTTCTTAAAAACCCCAAATTTGGCTATAAGTTAACTAAAACTCACCAAAGACAGAAGTTAAAATATAAAAGCTAACTTCTATACTCAGCTCTTTGGAGCAATTCCATATATATATATGTTATTTCATATGATTGTTCATAATATCCAGTGAGAGATTACTATTATTCCCATTTCTTTGATGAGTAAATTCCAGAGTTAGTTTAGAAAGTTAGTAGGCGGCTGAACTGGGACTTGAAACCATCTGGGTTATGCCCTTTGTAGTACATAAAGGTGTTAGTTACCTGCTTGCACAAAACTAGTCAATAGTCTTCTAAATGTCTCTTTCTACTTCCATTCTATCCTATGTATGGCAACCAGAGTAATCTTTCTAAAATAAAAATTCGATCATCTTGCATCTCTGCTTAAAATCCTTCAGATCCATGGAGCCCAGAGAATGAAATCCACCAAAGTCCTTGGCATTGCATACACAGCCCTTCAAAACCTACATCTTTTAAGATTTGGCCCCTGACTACTTCTCCAGCCTCATCTACCCATCTTCTCCTTTTTACCTTCTTCCCCTATTTTATTCTACATGATTTACAGCCCTTCGACTTGTCTGCAATGAAATCTCTTTTTCCACTATATACTCGTTAACTTACAACTCATCCTTTAAAATTTAATTCAAAAATCAATGAATCTCCTCTTCCTCAGCCTTCTTAGCTCTATTCCCTAGATAATCATTTCCTCTTCCATGCTATTGTTTATATTGGGTTCATACTTAAAAGCATTTAAATACTATTACAAAAGTATTTGCTTACATACCTCTTCTCCCTATTTGATGGTGAAGTCCTAAGGGATGCCTTATACATCTTTAGGTCTTGGGGTCTAATACACTGCCTGACAGTCGTAGGCATCAGATACATGTTTGTTGGGTTGAATTCAAATATATTCATTTAGAAAGTATATATGTGTTAAAAACAGGACTTGGATTTTGCAAAACACAAATCTTTCAAAGAAAATAAAAAGCTGAAACCTTTTAACTGAACTGGATACAGGTGTATACCAATGGCAGTTGCCCTGAAGGTCTCTACTAATGCTTGGTGACCCAGCTGGGCCTCCAGAAGGTTCATTACTTTCATATTACCACTGCGGCAATTATTAATGAGCTCAGTGCAAGCAAGACAAATTGAAATGATAGCTTTGGCAACTAACATCTCTTATTTATCATTAGAGCTAGTCTCTCACTAGCAGTGTCAGGGATACGCCTTCTTCAGTGCAAAACACTATTTATGGAGTATCTTCTGAGAGGCCTGCAAACACTGGCCCTTAGATTGGCTAAGAGGAATTCAAGAAAGTATAGGTCCACATTAGAATAGGAAAAGAATATGTCCTTAAAAAATAACCCAAAACTGAAAAAAGATGTCCGTGAGGAGTACTGGTAAAGGACTATAATTCAGCATTCATGGGTCAAATGCGCACTCCAGGGCTAACTGAGTGCCGGGACAGCTCTTATTTCACGCTGCTGAAAGCAGGTGTTGCAACGGTATTCTTGAGGAGGAAAACACTCGGCACTCAATGAGCACTCGGCATTTGGGCAGAAGGAAGGTTTCTAAAACTAAAGTCCCTACTGCTCCAAAAGTCTGTAGTCTTCTTGATACCAAAGCATCCCTACCAAGCACTTAAGGCTGAGATAAAACAAGGCCAAATTGTAAGCTGTTAATATAACAAAAGTAAACTTTATAGTGCAACTAGACACAAATATGGTTTAAAAGAAAGAGAAACAGCAGGAAACCCTGGATACAGGTGGATACTCACTGTCTTTCACTATGACTACAGTAATTCAGTTGACACCCTTGGTTTTGACTCCTTATGGCTTCCATAACAAAGAACTGCAAACTAGATGTAAAAAACAAAATTTATTCTCTCATTGTTTTAGAGGCTAGAAGTCTGAAATCAAGCTGTTGGCAGGGTCATTCTGTCTCTGAAGCCGGCAGGGAAATATATGTCTTTGCCTTGTCCAGCTTCTGATAGCCCCAGGAAACCAATACAGATTTCGGTGCTGATCAGAAAGGCAGGGGTGCTGCTCTAACAAATAATTAAAAATGAAATGGCTCTGGAATTGGATAATGAGTAGACACTTGATAGGAAAAAAATTAAATTGCCTTAAAAAGATGGTTGGTAGAAATATGAATATTAAAGGTGCTTTTCAGTGAGGCCTTAGAAGGAAATGAGGAACATGTGATTGGACACTGGGGGAATGGCAGTTCTTGCAATCAAGTAGCAGAAAATTTGCCTGAACTGTGTTCAGTCACTGGGTGAACTTGTAAGTGACGAACTTGGATATTTAGCTGAGCAGATTTCTAAGCAAAGTGTTGAAATGTGGCTCAGTATTTCTTTGGTGTTTATAAATATGAGAAGAGATAAATTGAAGAATGAACTGTTAAGCAAAAGAGAACAAGCACTTTGATGATTTGGAAAATTCTCTGCCTATCCAAACAGCATGCTCTGGAAACAGGGCCAAGGATGTGGCTGGACAATCATTTACCCAACTCAAGGCACACAATCAACCACCTCAGAAGCTAGGAATAGAGATACATGGTTATCCAGGAAAGATCTGAGAGAGATCTCCTTGTCAGATGGTTTGGACACCAATGAACTACATAGAGACAGACAAGGTTTTCAGAATTTTATATCAGCACAAGTGCTGCCAGCCTGGACTGAAAGGAACAGAGACGGAATTAAATGAAGATTAATTAACACCACGGGCAGTCATAGACGGAGCTGCCTGGGCCGAAGGGACCCTCTTGGGTTAAAAGAATGGGCCTGCCCCAGGCCAGAGGACAGAGCACTGAGTCACAGAGGATTATTCCCAGGCCTTGAAGTTTAATGGGAGTTTATTTTGCTGGGCTGTGAATTTCCTTCAGACTAGTGATCCTTCTGTTCCTTCTACATTCTCACCTTCGAAAAGGAAATGTCTTTCCTAAGCCTGTCCAACCTTTCTATCTTGGAAGCAGATAACTTGTTTTCGAGGTTTTACAGGTCCATAGAGAGCAATTTTTGTCTCAGGATGGACCACAGCAAAGTTTCATCCGTACCTGATTTAAATGATATAGAAGGTGAGATTTGAGACTTTTCAAGCTGATTATATTTAGATGAGATTCTGGACTTGGGTTGGATGCTGGAATGGGTTAAAATTTAGGGGGATATACAGACGGAGGGTGTATTTTGTACTTGGAAAGGACATGAATTTTGAGGGGCCAGAGGATAGACAGTTACGAGTTATGTTCTCCACAGTGGGTACTGCTGGTACCTGTGAATGTGACCTTATTTGGAAATAGGTTCTTTGTGCTCACGTGCTCAGTCACTTCTGTTGTGTCCAGCTCTTTGTGACCCCTTGGACCGTAGCCTGCCAAGTTTCCCTGTCCATTGGATTCTCCAGGCAAGAATACTGGAGTGGGTTGCCATGCCCTTCTCCAGGGGATCTTCCCCATCCAAGGATCAAACCCAGGTCTCCTGTGTCTTCTGCATTGCAGGCAGATTCTTTACTGTTGAGCCACAAATGAAGTCATTAGTGTTAGTTGCTCAGTCAGGTTTGACTCTTTGCGATCCCACGGACTATAGCTCGCCAAGCTCCTCTGTTAACGGGAATCTCCAAGTAAGAACACTGGAGTGGATTGCCATTCCCTTTTCCAGAGGATCTTCCCGACCAAAGGATCAAACTGGGGTCTCCTGCATTGCAGGCAGATTCTTTACCATTTGAGCTACAGGGAAGTCCATATTTGAGGTCATTAGGGTGGGTCCTAAACCAATATGACTGGTATCTCTTTAAGAGAAAGAAAACACCACGTAAAGATAGACACACACACACAGAACACCATGGGGCAAGAGGGGCAGAGACTGGAGTGATGCACTGCAAGCCAAGGACTGCAGCCACCACCACGAACCAGAAGAGGCAAGGAAAGACTCCATCCAGTCTCAGAGCGACCACAGCCCAACTGGCACCTTAATTCTGCAACACTAGTCTCTAGACTGTGAGAGAATAAACTGCCATTTAATTTGTGATTTAATTTGTTACAGCAGCCCTAAGAAACAAAAACATCCCTTAATACTAGCAAATATATATTCAAGACTTACTATGTATTGTATAAAGTGCTTTACATGCTTTACCTTTAATCTCTACCACAACCCCATGAGGAAAAGAAATAAGCTTCTACTACACTACTCCTAACTACTACGCTAAACTTCTTTTTATATGCCAGGCACTCTTATAATAAGGAATTTATTGGTCTCTGGTTCCAGGTTCCTAACGAAGAGTTTCTAAAACCCCTAAAATTTTCCAAGTGACAGAAGTATTTTTGTTATCCATTAGCCTCTTGGGCACACGTGAGTTTATGCTAGATCACTCAGGATGGGGGCTGGGTGCCAGAAAGATCAAACCATGAGATTAAACAGTTGGGGTTTTGAGCCAGTCTGAACTTCAAGGCCTAAATAAAAAAATCCCAACCAAAACTCTGGACACTCAAGGTCAGTGGAGTGTACTAATGAGTAAACACATCAATGTGCCAGGAGGGTGTTGTACCCTGATCTATGGAGAGAGGACACAGAAGCTCTGCGCAGGACTCTGCCAGGCCTTGCTCTATGTGTCTCTTCATTTGGCCGTTCCTGATTTTTATCCTTTATAATAAATCTGGCATTTATATGGCATTTTCCTAGTCCTGTGAGTTGTTCTAGTAAATTAATGAACCTGGGAGCGATCATAGGAACCTGTGTGTCAGATTTGTAGTCAGCTGGTTGGAAGCATAGGTGATCTGGGGACCACACTTGAGGCTGGCATCTGAAGTGGGGGCAATCTTTTGGGCATCATAGTCCCTTAAATTCATGGAATCTGATATGAACTCTGGGTGCTTAGTGGCGGAATTAAATTGTAATATACCAGGTGGTGTCAGAATAGCTGGGGTTAAAACAGAATTCTATGGTTTGAGTCTTACAGTGACCCAGTATACCCAACAGTAATCAGTGATAGAAAGTAGAAAATGTGCCAAAGAAGATACAAATCACTTGGTCTTTCAGCTATTTGACTTTCACACACCATTCTTTCACACATTATATTTTAATCAACACTCAAACTGTTTCTCACATACAGAACTGAGCTTTTCATTTTTTTATCTTAAGAAATAATGATTTTGAGCTAAAGCATCAGTTCAGTTCAGTCGCTCAGTCGTGTCCGACTCTTTGCGACCCCATGAACTGCAGCACGCCAGGCCTCCCTGTCCATCACCAACTCATAGACGAATGTCTACCAGGGGAAAGATCTGGGGCATTTGCTAGATGTTGAGGCGTACTGGCTCATGACAAATCATGAGAGAATTGATTTGTCTACAGATGATATGAATAGATGACTAATTTTAAGCTGGTAGCATTCAGTTAAAGAGATATACCTATATATTGTCTTCAGTTCAGTTCAGTTCAGTCGCTCAGTCGTGTCCGACTCTTTGCGACCCCATGAATCGCAGCACGCCAGGCCTCCCTGTTCATCACCATCTCTCGGAGTTCACTCAGACTCACATCCATTGAGTCAGTGATGCCATCCAGCCATCTCATCCTCGGTCGTCCCCTTCTTCTCCTGCCCCCAATCCCTCCCAGCATCAGAGTCTTTTCCAATGAGTCAACTCTTCGCATGAGGTGGCCAAAGTACTGGAGTTTCAGCTTTAACATCATTCCTTCCAAAGAAATCCCAGGGTTGATCTCCTTCAGAATGGACTGGTTGGATCTCCTTGCAGTCCAAGGGACTCTCAAGAGTCTTCTCCAACACCACACTTCAAAAGCATCAATTCTTCGGCGATCAGCCTTCTTCACAGTCCAACTCTCACATCCATACATGACCACAGGAAAAACCATAGCCTTGACTAGACGGACCTTAGTCGGCAAAGTAATGTTTGGCCAAAGTACTGGAGTTTCAGCTTTAGCATCATTCCTTCCAAAGAAATCCCAGGGTTGATCTCCTTCAGAATGGACTGGTTGGATCTCCTTGCAGTCCAAGGGACTCTCAAGAGTCTTCTCCAACACCACACTTCAAAAGCATCAATTCTTCGGCGATCAGCCTTCTTCACAGTCCAACTCTCACATCCATACATGACCACAGGAAAAACCATAGCCTTGACTAGACGGACCTTAGTCGGCAAAGTAATGTTATTTGCAGCATCTTGACATATCTTACTTGGAAATATGAAGGGGAGAGAGAAAGACAGAGGGAGTGAGAGAAAAAGGAAGAAAGATGGGAGGAAGAGAGGGAAGGGGAAAGAGAAGGAAGAATGAAAGGAAAAATGAAGGGGAGAGGGGAAAAAGAATGAAAGAAAGAAAAAGAGAAAGATACTGTTTAAGTGTAAAACAACTGCTTTGAGTGCATAGCAACAGGCAATAAATGTGATAAAGCAATGCTAGTGGAGACAGGCAAGGAAAAATTCTTTTGCAAAAGTTAAACAAAAACAAATACTGGATTTCCTCAAGATTTTAGATTTTATAGGCATATAGTTAGAGCTGTATACACACATTACTTTCATACAGAAGAAAAAAAAACCTTAAGCAAGTATTGTCATACTAATTCTTTATAACATAAAGCTTCTTAGGAATGCACCTACAGCAAAACAGACTGTTCTAAAAATCCCTCACAGATCTAAGGGGGAAGACAGCATTATGACAAGGAATTCTGCAGAACTAATACTTAGAAAATCCAGACAGTTGACACCTAGAAGACTCTTTTAAACATAGGCATTAGGATCCAAACAACTAGGCTGATGAGTTTAGGGCAGAGTTTTCATTTCTGGGAAGGATAATTCAAACAGTTAAGAAGGATACTGGCAGGTAATCTAAACAGAAAGTGAGCATGTGGACCAAGATAGCACAGTGCGACTGTATGACTCAGTCGTTTTACAAAGGACTGCAGGTGAGTATTATCATTACTCATAATAATACACTAGCAGAGAAAACTACAGATGATCCTGGTCCATAGCAAATCAAGACCAGATCACACAATTTATCCCTAAAAACTGAGTCCTCTTTTAAATCATTATTGTACTCTGTGTTTTCTAAATTAATTAATGAGCTAAATAAAATGTTTGTTCACTTTTGTGTGAATCAAAATTTTACTTTTCCCCCCTTTTACCAACTTCTTCCCATTTCTTCTACCCTCCAGCCCTTGGCAACCACCATTCTACTCTCTGTTTCTAAGAGTTCAATTTTTTTTTTTTAAAGAGTCCACATAAGAGTGATGTAATTGTCTTTCTCAGTCTGATTTATTTCATTTAGCATAATGCCCTCCGGGCTCATACATGCTGTCACAAATAGCAGGACTACTTTCTTTTTTAAGGTTCAATAATATTTCATTGTATATCTACACACTTTCTCTATCTACTCATCCATCAGTGCACACTTAGGGTATTTCCATATCTTGGCTAAAGACTTCACTCTTTTAAAGAAAATTGCCCTTTAACATCCCCAACAAGCTGTCGATTTCATTTGGTGGCAGGGACTGTGAGTTTCAATGTATTGTGGTGAAACTAAAAGTAAACTGGGAAAAGGCCTGGGTTTAGTCTTTATTCAATAAGTGCTGACCTCGACTAATTTCCAGCGTCATCTCTAATTCTCACTGGTTCATATATCAAATGGGATTAATTTCTGCTTTGCCAACTTTCAAAGGCCTGTTGGAAGAATGAGATGAGTTAACCTAAAAGAATTTAAGCAATCTGTAAAGATCCCCGGTCCCATCATTCACAAGGCCATCCACGCCATTTTCCTGTAACATGTAAGAGATCCTACGCTCCAAACTCTGTGTCCCTTTTGTCTGCAGGGTAACGCTGAAGCTCCTAGGAATGTGTATAGGTCTTTTGGATGATCCAGCCCTTGCCTACCTCTCACTCCACCTCCAGTCACTCCTTCTCAACCTTAACACCACAGTGCATGCATGTGTGCTTCAGTCGTGTCTGACTCTTTGCGATCCTATGGACTGCAGCCCACTAGGCTCTTCTGTCCAGAGGATTCTCCAGGCAAGAATACTGGAGTGGGTTGCCGTTCCCTCCTCCAGGGGATCTTCCCAATACCACAGCTGCACTCAACTATTTATACAGTCCCAAACATTGCATATGCTGATACCTTCCATCTGGAATGCCCTCTCCTTAGCACTTCAGTCCAACTGACAAACTTCCATGCATCCTTTAGAACCCCATTTATATATTACCTCTCTTGAGAAGCATTCCTCATACTCTCAAGTAACATTATTATTCCTCTATATTATAGCCCTATACAGTGTTAAAATTCATTTGTTTGTCTGATACTTCTGCAAATTATATGCCTTGATGGGTAGGGTTGCTTCAAGTTTATGTCTTTATCCTCTGAATCTGACACATGGTAAGTGCTAAATAAATACTTAATAGCTAAAATGAAATGTTAGGCATTGCTACTATATCTCCATTTCCCCCACAGCACTGGCACAAAATTAAGCATACACTAGCATGGAGAAGGCAATGGCACCCCACTCCAGCACTCTTGCCTGGAAAATCCCATGAACGGAGGAGCCTGGTAGGCTGCAGTCCATGGGGTCGCTGACGGTTGGACACGACTGAGCGACTTCACTTTCACTTTTCACTTTCGTGCACTGGAGAAGGAAATAGCAACCCACTCCAGTGTTCTTGCCTTGAGAATCCCAGGGACGGGGGAGCCTGGTGGGCTGCCGTCTATGGGGTCGCACAGAGTCGGACACGACTGAAGCAACTTAGCAGCAGCAGCAGCACTTAGTAAACAAATAATTAATCTCTATTTCTTGTCACTTATCATTATTATTACCCAATCCTAATTCAGGGTGGGGGTGAGAAAGCATGTGTGCTAAAGAAAATGTGAATGATTGTTAATCAAACACCCAAGTCAACTGGTTAGACACTTTATATGAACAACTATTCTCACAATAAACCTACGATACAGGTATTACAATTTTCATTTTACAAGAAAATAAGCAAAGATAAAAAGACTTTAACTTCTCTGAAGTCAAGCAGCTGACAATAAATAGTACACTTTCTGGGGTTTCATATACTCTCATATACTCTACTTCATTTGACCCTCACAACTTTGTGAGGTACATAGTACAAAGTACAAATCTTAGTATTCCTGCATTACAAATGAAAAAAAAAAGAAAGAAAACAAGATTTAAGTGACTGGTAAAGTTTACAAAGCTAGTAACCACTGGGTCTAGGATTAGAAATATCTATGTCATGTGACTCCAAATCTGGTACTTTTTCCATAGGCCAGTCTCTCTGAACAAAGACGCCTGAGTGCCGAAGAATAGATGCTTTTGAACTGTGGTGTTGGAGACGACTCTTGAGAGTCCCCTGGACTGCAAGATCAAACCAGTCAATTCTAGAGGATATCAACCCTGAATATTCATTGGAAGGACTGATCCTGAAACTGAAGCTCCAATACTGTGGCCACCTGATGCGAAGAGCTGACTCTTTTGAAAAGACTCTGATGCTGGGAAAGACGGAAAGCAGGAGAAGAAGGGGACAGAAGAAGAGATGGTTGGATGGCATCACTGACTCAATGGACATGACTTTGCACAAGCTCCGGGAGATGGTGAAGGACAGGGAAGTCTGGCGTGCTGCAGTCCATAGGGTTACAAAGCGTCAGACATGACTGAGCGACTGAACAACGGTCTCTTTTGCCACAGGAGATCACTTATAGGTCACTCAATAAAACTGCATGAACAAATTCAACTAAGAAAAAACAAAACAAGAGTGTTATTTAAAGGATTCAGTCAGTTCAGTCGCTCAGTCGTGTCCGACTCTTTGCGACCCCATGAATCGCAGCACGCCAGGCCTCCCTGTTCATTCACTTTCATCAAGAGGCTTTTTAGCTCCTCTTCACTTTCTGCCATAAGGGTGGTGTCATCTGCATATCTGAGGTAGATTTCAAAATTTTCAATCAAACTGATTTTAAGGCTAATACAGTTTTAATCTCGTTCTCTATACACCCCATACACACAGAGCTTCAATGCATGAATATCAATACTTCTATTTTTCTAGGACCAATATTTCAACCTTTATTATATATATGTCATAACACTCAGGGATAGGTTCCCTAGTGAAGAGAAAATCATACAGCTTGTCCAAGACCAAACAGAAAGCTTCTATGCCTGAGATATGCACCAAATATTGATGACTTTTCCAATTTACTCACCTAATATTTATTAACTAGTGTATGTGCCCAACCCTAGGCTAGGGATGTGAGGATGGACAGGACTTGAACCATGTTAATCTATGTGGAGACAGGATAAGCAAATACATTATAATAATGTAATATATAGTTGTTAAAGGTGGAGACCAATTTTGTCTAAATGAATTGAAAAAGCTTCACAGAGAAGGTGGTTTTTGAACCAAAATTTAGGGAAAGCATCTTATTCCAGATACAGAAGGAAGTTTGGGAAATTCTAGTTAAGAAAAAAGAAATATAAAAGTACTAAGCAGTAAAACTTCTAGTCAAGGCTATGGTTTTTCCTGTGGTCATGTATGGATGTGAGAGTTGGACTGTGAAGAAGGCTGAGCACCGAAGAATGGATGCTTTGAACTGTGGTGTTGGAGAAGACTCTTGAGAGTCCCTTGGACTGTAAGGAGATCCAACCAGTCCATTCTGAAGGAGATCAACCCTGGGATTTCTTTGGAAGGAATGATGCTAAAGCTGAAACTCCAATACTTTGGCCACCTCATGCGAAGAGTTGACTCATTGGTAAAGACTCTGATGCTGGGAGGCACTGGGGGCAGGAGGAGAAGGGGACGACCGAGGATGAGATGGCTGGATGGCATCACCGACTCAATGGACGTGAGTCTGAGTGAACTCCAAGAGATGGTGATGAACAGGGAGGCCTCGCATGCTGCAATTCGTGGGGTCGCAAAGAGTTGGACACGACTGAGCGACTGAACTGAACTGAAGCAGAAAAACGGCTTGTGTGATGTTTTGTGGAAAATGATAGATGATTCAAGCATAGGATTCAAATCAGGAAGCAGTGACTGAATTAGAAAACTAGGTTAGAATCAGATAAAGATTGAGGAACATATGCTGCAGATTAGAAGTTTCAAACCTTTTAAAGTTAAAGAACATTTTCAAACACATCTTTATGCAAAACATAACAACAATAACTACAGAGCTTATCTGGAAGAAGGGGAGTAGGGAAGCAGAATCTATCCATTCTGCCTCACCTTAACACCCTCTCCCTGGTGTTCCTTCATAGAGACCTAAGGCATCCAGTACTTTATGTACAGTTCTCAACAGCAAATGGTTACCAGTTTGTAGTAAGTACAGAAATTGAAGAGCAAACACTTAGAAATTTTGTATTATAATTTAACAGGTAACTTCATGTTGTTAAGCCTGATAAAAATTTGTGGTTTATTCTTAGATTTTTAGAAATTTCATGTTTCTAGTAACTCATTTTTATTATATTTATAAAATTCTTAGTCTAAGATGAATGAAAAATATTGCTCCTTCAACAGACATAGTGTAAGAAGCACTGCCCTAAAGGTTCCAGAACAGATCAGATTTGTAATTTAGAAAGTTAGAAAAATAACTAGTGACAGTTTAGAAGGGGAAGACCCATTGGCAAATACAAATACTAATAATATGAAAAAAATAGAAAATTTAAAGATGAAATAAGGATGACTTGTGAAAACATTAAGCATCTGGCAAACAATGAATAAGGATTTTTAAGTTCACACAAAAGGGAGATTTCTTCAAGTCAAATAAGGCTCAGATAGTAGATTCTTAGAGACAGAAAGACCTTAAGCCATCAATCTCCAGATCTAAATTCATTAAGTAAAAATATTTTAATATACTTATTATATATTAACACTATTTACTGAAAGACCTATCACATACTTGGTGTCAGGGATATAGTACTGAACTCAGGACACAACCTCTTTGTTATGCTCCACATGCTAAACTTAGATAGTAACAAAAAAGACATGGTCCCTCCCACCATGACAGACATTCACCAACCACAGAACATAAATAGATGTTTCACTTAAACTATTTTAAGTACTACAGAAAACTGACATGGTACTATGAGATCACGTAACACAGAGATTAATAGATTCTAGGAGATGAAGGAAGGATTCCCCGAAGAAGTTATGTGTTAGTTGAAATCCAAAGAATGAGCAGAAAGTAACCAGGTAAAAAAGGGGAAAGAACATTCTAGAGAGAGAGAAAGGCATGTAAGGGGGATGGGACATGAGAGGCCCACAAAACAGAAAGAAAGGAAGTATGACTAATGCACAGAAAGCAAGGAGAAAAGTGACAAGAGGTCAAAAAGTTAGATGAGCTAGTCCATTAAAAGTCCTACAAGCAATAATACAGATAATCTTGAGGACATTATGTTAAGTGAAATAAACCAGTCACAAGAGGACAAATACTGTGTGAGTCCACTCATTTGAGAAATCTGGAGTAGTCAAAATCATAGAGACAGAAAGAATGGTGGGGCAGGGGCTGGAGGGAGGGAGGAACGGAGAGCAATTATTTAATGGGTACAGTTTCAGTTTAATAAGATGAAAAAAGATGGAGATGGATGGTGGTGATGCTTGCAAAAGAAAGTGAATGTACTTAATATCAGTAAATTGTACGCTTAAAAATGGTTAAAATTATAAATTTTGTTAAGTTAACCAGAATTTGATTCTATTACTTCCATTCAAAGACCCTTATGAGATAGAAATTGGTACACAGAAGAGGAGTGGTATAAATAAGTCCTTAAAACGTAGAACTGACTGGATCAAGACTGGGGCCTACACAATGCAGACCTCTCTCTCTCTTGCTGAGGTTGGCCACTCACATAGTGGGAGACAGTTCATTGAGCCGTGGTCTTTTATACCAGGACTCACCACTACTAAGGCACACTACAAAAAGAGACGCGGTAGAGAAAACACAGGACGCACTGGCTATACAGATGGACTTCAATCAGTTCCTATAAAAAGCAAACTGCTTAATATGAAATAGAGGAGATATTCAAAATATTTACAATCTGTAAGATCATACTAGTGCACACTGGAGATTATCAGTACTGAGTTGAAGTGGTCAATCTGAAAGCTGGGGAGAAAATACCACTTTTGTAAAAAAAAAAAGATTCCTTTTGCCTAGAGCCTGCACAAGAATCTTGCTGAGCTGGGAAACTACCCAGGGCTAAAATAAGAATGGTACAAAGACAGAAAGGCAGGACCTACAGCTACGGATAAGACCGAAGCATAAGAGAGTTCTCCTGAATACCCTAGGGTTCTCCCAAGCATCTCTGTTATGCATTCTTTGCCTGGTAAAGCTAGGATACAATCCAGAAGCAAGAAGCAGATTAATACCTCTCTTCCCCAGCCCTGGTGGCTCAGAGGTTAAAGCGTCTGCCTGCAATGTAGGAGACCTGGGTTCGATCCCTGGGTTGGGAAGATCCCCTGGAGAAGAAAATGGCAACCCACTCCAGGATTGTTGCCTGGAGAATCCCATGGACCGAGGAGCCTGGTGGGCTGCAGTCCACGGGGTCGCAAAGAGTCGGACACGACTGAGCAACTTCACTTTCCCCAGACCCTATTTCAAATTGAGTGAAGCAACAAATTCCCTTTTCTCCTCCTTTGGCTGCAATTCATTTTTGTTGGATTTCTGCCCTTTAAAACCAAAAAGTGTTAGTACACCGCTGCTGCTGCTGCTAAGTCGCTTCAGTCATGTCCGACTCTGTGTGACCCCACAGATGGCAGCCCACCAGGCTCCCCCATCCCTGGGATTCTCCAGGCAAGAACACTGGAGTGGGTTGCCATTTCCTTCTCCAATGCATGAAAGTGAAAAGTGAAAGTGAAGTCGCTCAGTCGTGCCCAACTCTTCACGACCCCATGGACTGCGGCCCACCAGGCTCCTCCGTCCATGGGATTTTCCAGGCAAGAGTGCTGGAGTCGGGTGCCATCGCCTTCTCCGTCAGGTTTACCTTCCCTTAATGATTTCACCAACTGGCCAAACCTTGGTAAAATGTCACATATTGTTTCACCTAGAGAATATGTCTGCAGCCCACCAGGCTCCTCCGTCTATGGGATTCTCCAGGCATGAGTACCGGAGTTGGGTGCCATTGCTAGTTAGTACACTACTAATATTTAAAAATGCACGGCCTTTTTCAAAAGGATCACCACGATCTACCCCAAATCTACAGAAATGATCTCCAGGTCAAGGTATTTGTCATTTCTTAATAAGTGTTCCAGCTGATTAGGCAAACTGGGGAAATACTAGCTTAGGCTGAGGTTTAACATTCAACAAAAGTCTGGTTATCTCATCCTATACTATATGAAACAATAATTGTTATTTCCCAGTAACAGAGAGGAAATACATCACAACAATATTTATTTAGAACACACTATGAGCCTACCAGTACTTTGGCCACCTCATGAGAAGAGTTGACTCATTGGAAAAGACTCTGATGCTGGGAGGGATTGGGGGCAGGAGAAGGAGACGACCGAGGATGAGATGGCTGGATGGCATCACGGACTTGATGGACGTGAGTCTGAGTGAACTCCGAGAGATGGTGATGAACAAGGAGGCCTGGCGTGCTGCGATTCATGGGGTCTCACAGAGTCGGATACGACTGAGCGACTGAACTGAACTGAACTGAACTGATGAGCGTACCACTGTACCAGAATTCACCATTCTGGGCACCAAATATTTAAGAGGCTACCTTGTCTTCCAGGATCTCGGAAGAAAAGATAAGACCTACAAATACATCTGGGACAGCTTAAACTGTCTGATCAATGGAATGATGTAGGGATCTTTTTGATAGATCACAGATGGCAGACAAGGGATGTAAACTCCTTACCCATCAGACAACAAAGTCATTTCCAAAATATGCTCAGTATAAAATACAATTCCTTCTCAAAAAAAAGTACAGGAGCACACAAAGAAAAAATCATGAATAAAGTCCATTAATTCAGATTTGGATTTAACTCAGAAAACTAAGATCATGGCTTCTGGTCCCATCACTTCATGGCAGATAGATGGGGAAACAGTGGAAACAGTGGCTGACTTTATTTTTTTGGTCTCCAAAGTCACTGCAGATGGTGACTGCAGCCATGAAATCAAAAGACGCTTACTCCTTGGAAGGAAAGTTATGACCAACCTAGATAGCATATTCAAAAGCAGAGACATTACTTTGCCAACAAAGGTCCGTCTAGTCAAGGCTATGGTTTTTTCCAGTGGTCATGTATGGATGTGAGAGTTGGACTGTGAAGAAAGCTGAGCGCTGAAGAATTGATGCTTTTGAACTGTGGTGTTGGAGAAGACTCTTGAGAGTCCCTTGGACTGCAAGGAGGTCCAACCAGTCCATTCTAAAGGAGATCAGTCCTGGGTGTTCATTGGAAGGACTGATGCTGAAGCTGAAACTCCAATACTTTGGCCACCTTCTGAAGAATTGATGCTTTTGAACTGTGGTGTTGGAGAAGACTCTTGAGAGTCCCTTGGACTGCAAGGAGGTCCAACCAGTCCATTCTAAAGGAGATCAGTCCTGGGTATTCATTGGAAGGACTGATTCTAAGGCTGATACTCCAATACTTTGGCCACCTCATCCGAGGAGTTGACTCATTGGAAAAGACCCTGATTCTGGGAGGGATTGGGGGCAGGAGAAGGAGACGACCGAGGATGAGATGGCTGGATGGCATCACCGACTCCATGGACGTAAATTTGAGTAGACTCTGGGAGTTGGTGATGGACAGGGAGGTCTGGCATGCTGCGATTCGTAGGGTCGTTAAGGGTCCGACACGACTGAGTGACTGAACTGAACATGCATTAAGCACTTATTATTTGAACACTTTAACTATATCAAGCAACTAAATATAGGCTTTCACTAATAACTAATAATCAGAAACTACCAACAGATTAGTAGACTGAACTGACATTTCTCGTTCAGATAATGATTTATTTAAATATAATGATTAGGGAATTTAACATATTAAAAGCAACTTGTTAGCGTTGAGAATAAAGAAGTCAACAAAACATTACTTTAACGTTTTACCAAATTCAACTAGCTCTTTTCAAGAAGATAACTTTGACACCTAACTATCAAGGTCAGCATTCAGTTCGGTTCAGTTCAGTCGCTCAGTCATGTTTGACTCTTTGCAACCCCATGAATCGCAGCATGCCAGGCCTCCCTGTCCATCACCAACTTCCGGAGTTTACTCAAACTCATGTCCATTGAGTTGGTGATGCCATCCAACCATCTCATCCTCTGTCGTCCCCTTCTCCTCCTGCCTTCAATCTTTCCCAGCATCAGGGTCTTTTCCAATGAGTCAGCTCTTCGCATCAGGTGGCCAAAGTATTGGAGTTTCAGCTTCAACATCAGTCCTTCCAATGAACACTCAGGACTGATTTCCTTTAGGATGGACTGGTTGGATCTCCTTGCAGTCCAAGGGACTCTCAAGAGTCTTCTCCAACACCACAGTTCAAAAGCATCAATTCTTCAGTGCTCAGCTTTCTTTATAGTCCAACTCTCACATCCATACATGACCACTGGAAAAACCATAGCCTTGACTAGACGGACCTTTGCTGGCAAAGTAATGTCTCTGCTTTTTAATATGCTGTCTAGGTTGGTCATAACTTCTCTTCCAAAGAGTAAGTGTCTTTTAATTTCATTGCTGCAATCATCATTTGCAGTGATTTGGGAGCCCAGAAAAATAAAATCAGCCACTGTTTCCACTGTTTCCCCATCTATTTGCCATGAAGTGTTGGGACTAGATGCCATGATCTTAGTTTTCTGAATATTGAGCTTTAAGCCAACTTTTCCCCTCTCTTCTTTCACTGTCATCAAGAGGCCCTTTATTAAAAAATCTATTAAGGCAGTTAACAGAATTCAGCCCAAATAAGCAATCCTTGTTTACTCATTAAGAAAGCTGCATTAAATAATTAAGTTGAAGGTGGTGTGGAAGTAAGAGGGTTAAGAGTTGTGGCATTTGAAGAGTAGGTTCTGGATCAATAAAGACGAAAGAGAATTGCTAGCTCTACTGGTATTTGTTAGTATTATTTTCGAAGCTTTCTATAAGACAGGCCATCTAGTCATTAAATAATTATTTACAGAATATGTACTTTGAAGATAAATTTCTGTGAGTGGTTTCCTTTAGGACTTCCCTGCTGGTCCAGTGGTTAAGAATCCGCCTTTCAATGCAGGAGACACAGGTTTGATCCCAGGTCAGGGAATTAAGATCCCATATGCCAAGCAGCAACTAAGCTGGCACGCTGCAACCAGAGAGCCTGCGTGCTCTGGAGCCTGTGCTCTGCAAAAAGAGAAGACTGTGCACTGCAATGAGAAACCTGTGCTCTGCAGCTACAGAAGCCCCTGCGCACCCGAACTAGAGACAGCCCGCACACCGCAATGAAGATCCACTGCAGCCAAAAAGAGGAGTATAAATGCAGGCACAACTCTACCTGATGAGCAAGATGCATTTAGCAAAAGAACTATTAATATAAACTAGGATTAAGTGATTTCTCGAGTTTTTTCTTAAAACTAAATTTAGGACTTAAGTTGAAAGCTGAGCACCAAAGAATTGATGCTTTTGAACTGTGGTGTTGGGGAAGACTCTTGAGAGTCCCTTGGACTGCAAGGAGATCCAACCAGTCCATTCTGAAGGAGATCAGCCCTGGGATTTCTCTGGAAGGAATGATGCTCAAGCTGAAACTCCAGTACTTTGGCCACCTCATGCGAAGAGTTGACTCACTGGAAAAGACTCTGATGCTGGGAGGGATTGGGGGCAGGAAGAGAAGGGGACGACAGAGGGTGAGATGGGTGGATGGCATCACAGACTCGATGAACGTGAGTCTGAGTGAACTCCGGGAGTTGGAGATGGACAGGGAGGCCTGGCGTGCTGAGATTCATGGGGTCGCAAAGAGTCGGACACGACTGAGCGACTGAACTGAACTGAAGTTGATCTCATTCAAGAATCACACTAATCTTATAAAGCATTTGTAGAAAAAAGTAACTATCCAACTCACACTCATATACAGTGATAATAGGTAACAGCACCTTTTTAATAATATCACACAAACAGCTCAATAAAGTAACATTCCTATGTGAACTCAATCATGTCTGCTCACAAGCCAGTGTGAGTACTGAGCTACAATCCCTCCAAATAAGGTTTTGTGGTTTCAATTAACAAGCAATATTATGTGGTAAGAAAGTTTTTACCTTGTCTGAGTTCTCTCTGTTGATTAGGAGTTAGCATACTTTTGTCATCTACATATCAGTCATTTCAGTCACTCAGTCGTGTCTGACTCTTTGTGATCCCATGGACTGCAGCACGCCAGGTTTCCCAGTACATCACCAACTCTCAGAGCTCATTCAAACTCACGTCCATCGAGTTGGTGATGCCATCCAACCATCTCATCCTCTGTCGTCCCCTTCTCCTCCTGCCTTCAATCTTTCCCAGCATCAGGGTCTTTTCAAATGAGTCAGTTCTTCCCATCAGGTGGCCAAAGTATTGGAGTTTCAGCTTCAGCATCAGTCCTTCCAATGAACACGCAGGACTGATTTCCTTTAGGATGGACTGGTTGGATCTCCTTGCAGTCCAAGGGACTCTCAGGAGGTTTCTCCAACACCACAGTTCAAAAGCATCAATTCTTCAGCACTCAGCTTTTTTTATAGTCCAACTCTCACATCCATACATGACCACTGGAAAAACCATAGCCATGACTAGACAGACCTTTGTTGGCAAAGTCATGTCTCTGTTTTTGAATATGCTGTCTTAGTTGGTCATAGCTTTTCTTCCAAGGAATAAGCATCTTTTAATTTCATGGCTGCAGTCACCATCTGCAGTGATTTTGGAGCCCAAAACAATAAAGTCTGACACTGTTTCCACTGTTTCCCCATCTATTTCCCATGAAGTGATGGGACCAGATGCCATGATCTTTGTTTTCTGAATGTTGACCTTTAAGCCAACTTTTTCTTTTTAATTTCATGGCTGCAGTCACCATCTGCAGTGATTTTGGAGCCCAAAACAATAAAGTCTGACACTGTTTCCACTGTTTCCCCATCTATTTCCCATGAAGTGATGGGACCAGATGCCATGATCTTTGTTTTCTGAATGTTGACCTTTAAGCCAACTTTTTCACTCTCCTCTTTCACTTTCATCAAGAGGCTTTTTAGTTCCTCTTCCCTTTCTGCCATAAGGGTTGTGTCATCTGCATATCTGAGGTTACTGATTTTCTCCCGGCAATCTTGATTTCAGCTTGTCCTTCATCCAGCCTGGTATTTCGCATGATGTGCTCTGCATATAAGTTAAATAAGCAGGGTGACAATATACAGCCTAGATGTACTCCTTTCCCGATTTGGAACCAGTCTGTTGTCCCACATTCAGTTCTAACTGCTGCTTCTTGACCTGCATACAGATATCTCAGGAGGCAGGTCAGGTGGTCTGGTGTTCCTATCTCTTTAAGAATTTTCCAGTTTTTTTGTGATCCACAGAGTCAAAGGCTTTCACATAGTCAATAAAGCAAAAGTAGATGTTTTTTTGGAACGTTCTTGCTTTTTCAATGATCCAACAGATGATGACAATTTGATCTCTGGTTCCTCTGCTTTTTCTAAATCCAGCTTGAATATCTGGAATTGCAAGGTTCATGTGCTATTGAAGCCTCACTTGGAGAATTTTGAGTATTACTTTGCTAGCATGTGAGGTGAGTGCAATTGTGCAATAGTTTGAACATTCTTTGGCACTGCCTTTCTTTGGGAATGGAATGAAAACTGACCTTTTACAGTCCTGTGGCCACTGCTGAGTTTTCCAAATATGCTGGCATATTGAGTGCGGCACTTTCACAGCATCATCTTTTAGAATTTGAAACAGCTCAACCGGAATTCCATCAACTCCACTAGCTTTGTTCGTAGTGATGCTTCCTAAGGCTCTCTTGACTTTGCATTCTTTGCAACCCCATGGACCATAGCCTGCCAGGTTCCTCTGTCCACGGAATTCTCCAGGTATGAATACTGGAGTAGGTTGCCATTCCCTTCTCCAGAGGATTTTCCCAACCCAGGGATTGAACCTGGGTCTCCTGCATTGGAACAGATGCTTTACCATCTGAGCCCCCAGGAAAGCCCATCTACATGTATAAGACACTGAAATAGAAAAAGTTTATATGGCATGTACCTAGCATACACATGTAGCACATGCAGCTATCAATAGATTGCAAGTTGTCAGTTCCATCGTACATTTCAACCAAACTGGGAACATTTTATGAAGAAATGTGTTTTAATTAAATTCCAAAGAAATAGCATGTACAATTATTTTGACTTTATTATTACTTTTTACAAATAAGCTTTTATTTAAGAACAATTTTAGATTTACAGACGTAAATTAAAAGACGCTTACTCCTTGGAAGAAAAGTTATGACCAACCTAGATAGTATATTCAAAAGCAGAGACATTACTTTGCCGACTAAGATCCGTCTAGTCAAGGCTATGGCTTTTCCTGTGGTCATGTATGGATGTGAGAGTTGGACTGTGAAGAAGGCTGAGCGCCAAAGAATTGATGCTTTTGAACTGTGGTGTTGGAGAAGACTCTTGAGAGGCCCTTGGACTGCAAGGAGATCCAACCAGTCCATTCTAAAGGAGATCAGCCCTGGGATTTCTTGGGAGGGAATGATGCTAAAGCTGAAACTCCAGTATTTTGGCCACCTCATTGGAAAAGACTCTGATGCTGGGAGGGATTGGGGACAGGAGGAGAAGGGGATGACCAAGGATGAGATGGCTGGATGGCATCATGGACTCAATGGATGTGAGTCTGAGTGACCTCTGGGAGATGGTGATGAATAGGGAGGCCTGGCGTGCTGCGATTCATGGGGTCGCAAAGAGTCGGACACGACTGAGCGACTGAACTGAACTGAACTGAACAAAGACAGTTCAGGGTTCCCATATATTCTGCACAGTTTCCCCTATTACTAGCATCTTACATTAGTATGGTACATTTGTTACAATTAATGAACCAATATGGATAAACCATTAAGTGAAGTCCACATTTCATTGAGGCTTCCTTGGTTTTCACTTAATATCCTTTTTCTGTTTCAGGATCCTATTATCCTTCCCAGGATAACATATTTTTGTCATCATGTCATCTTAGACTCATTTTGGCTGACTTTTCTTACCTGAGGACCTTGATAGCTTTGAGGAACACTGGTCAAGTATTTGACAGAATATCTCTCAATTGGAATTTGTCTAGTTTTCCTCATGATTACACTGGAGTTATAGGTTTGGAGGAGGAAGCCCACTGAGATAAAATTATAATAACTTTTTATCCCAACTATCAGCTGGATGGTAAGCTCACTGAGGGAAAGAATCTTATTCACATTTTTGTATCCTTAGTACACAGCTGATAAATATGTGTTGGTTAAGAAGGAGGAAGTGGATTACACCAAGGGTTGAGGTGCTACAGAAACTTTGCAGCTTATTAAAATAGGAGCACTTACCCTAACAAGGAAATAGTTCATCTGTTTACTCAAATTAAAAAAAAAAAAAAAAAAGGCATGACTGATTCACTAAAGTATTTCATTCTTCTATTCAAGGATCCTTCTAGTTTACCTATAATGTTGAGACAGGATTTGTTGTTTGTTCTTTAGTCACTAAGTCATGTCTGACTCTGCAACCCCCATGGACTATGGCCTACTGGGGTCCTTTGTCCAGGGGATTTTGCAGGCAAGAAAATTGGAGTGGCTTGCCATTTCCTTCTCTAGCATCTTACTGACCCAGGAATCGAACCCACATTTCTTGCATTGGCAGGCGGATTCTTCACCACTGAGCCACTGGGGAAACCCTGAGACAGGATATATTCAGCTCAAAAGCAAGTTAATTCTTACAAGTAAACCTCACCTCCTGTACTGACTTATGAGACCTTAGAACTGTATAACACTGCTTGTGGGGAGTATGCATGGTAAAATGGAAAGATGCATTATGGCTTAAGACAGGATGTCTGGGTTTGAAACTGAGTTCTATTGCTAATTCAGTTCAGTTCAGTCGCTCAGTCGTGTCCGACTCTTTGCGACCCCATGAATCGCAGCACGCCAGGCCTCCCTGTTCATCACCATCTCTCGGAGTTCACTCAGACTCACATCCATTGAGTCAGTGATGCCATCCAGCCATCTCATCCTCGGTCGTCCCCTTCTTCTCCTGCCCCCAATCCCTCCCAGCATCAGAGTCTTTTCCAATGAGTCAACTCTTCGCATGAGGTGGCCAAAGTACTGGAGTTTCAGCTTTAACATCATTCCTTCCAAAGAAATCCCAGGGTTGATCTCCTTCAGAATGGACTGGTTGGATCTCCTTGCAGTCCAAGGGACTCTCAAGAGTCTTCTCCAACACCACACTTCAAAAGCATCAATTCTTCGGCGCTCAGCCTTCTTCACAGTCCAACTCTCACATCCATACATGACCACAGGAAAAACCATAGCCTTGACTAGACGGACCTTAGTCGGCAAAGTAATGTCTCTGCTTTTGAAAATGCTATCTAGGTTGGACATAACTTTTCATTATATAATTTAGGCCAGATATCTTTGAGTCTCAGTTACTTTACATATAAAATGGAGCTAATAATATTTACTTGACGGTGGGAATTATAATCACTGGCCCACAGAACTGGTGGACTGAATCACTACTGAGATACCCACATCTCTATTATCTTGGTATCCCTTACTATATCTTAGAGCACAGTGATTTTTTCTTTTTTTTAAATCCAATGGTCTCTGTAGTATTTCTACTTTATCTTCCTAAGGTCTTTCACACTGCTAACTATTCCTTTCTTTTTGAAATTTACTCTTGTTTCTCTGGCATTATAAACACCCCTTTCTTCTGATTTTGCTTATTAAGCAGTGATTGAGAGTACAGCTTACTAGCCAAGAGCATAGACTCTGGACCAGACAGGATTTGAACTGTCAGGAGTTCAAATCCTGGTTCCATCTCCTGCTAGTCCTATGACCTTGGACAGGTTACTTAACTCTTTTTTTTTCTAATTTATTTATTTTTAATTGAAGGATAACTGCTTTACAGAATTTTGTTGTTTTCTGTCAAACCTCAACATGAATCAGCCATAGGTATACATATGGTCCCTCCCTCTACAAATAAGGAACACTTCACGAATTTGTGTGTCATCTTTGCACAGGGGCTGTGCTAATCTTCTCTGTATTGTTCCAATTTTAGTATATGTGCTGCCAAAGAGAGCATGGTTACTTAACTCTTAGGTGCCCGTTTCCCATCTGGGTTTACAGGTATATAAAATGAGTTTACAGGTGTATAACATGCACAGTAAATACTATACAGATAACTTGCTGTTGCTTGTGTCCCCCTCCTTAGTCTCTTCCTCTGCTACACTTCTTTAACCTCCACATACTCCACCTGGAGGATTCCATCCATGCAAAAGTGTCTTAACTTCTGTCTATCTGGAAGGCATTCTTCTCTTCAACCTACTTAGTGAATTCCTTCTCAAACTTTTAAGATCCAGGTTAAATGTCATTCTCTTTCTCTCTGAAGCCTTTCCAAAAACCATCTCCCTCCTTCTGCCTTGGCAGTCAATTGTGCCTGCCCTTGTGGCCCATATTACTTTGAATATATTTCAATGAGAGTCCTTGTTACATTAGATTGAAAGATGCTGAGTAACTTGAAGTTCCCTATATTAGACCATTTCAGACCTGTAAAAACAGTTACATGATTCATTCTATAAACAGAATATTTATCCTATTCATAAATATTCTATATTTCTGTTGATCCTTCCCTTCCTGCATTAAGCTCATGACAAGAACTACATATTATTTCTTAAAAATACATACCTAACACAATATTTCAGATATATAAAAAGCAACAAATAATAATGAATGGACAACCATATATCCACACTTTGGCTGAAAAAATATTTACCAGTACAATTTAAGTCCCCTGTTGCTCTTCCCAGCAGTATTACTAGTCTTTTCTCACAACCCTGCACTTCAGAGATACCCACTATCCTTACTTTGATACTGTATTTTTTCACTACCATGCATTTCTTTAGCATTTATTACGTAAGTTGCTGCTGTTAAGTCGCTTCAGTCGTGTCCGACTCTGTGCAACCCAAAGGCGGCAGCCTGCCAGGCTCCCCCATCCCTGGGATTCTCCAGGCAAGAATACTGGAGTGGGTTGCCATTTCCTTCTCCAATGCATGAAAGTGAAAAGTGAAAGTGAAGTCGCTCAGTTGTGTCCGACTCTTAGCGACCCCATGGACTGCAGCCCACCAGGCTCCTCCATCCATGGGATTTTCCAGGCAAGAGTACTGGAGTGGGGTGCCATTGCCTTCTCCGTATTATGTATGCTTCCATAAATAATACATCAATGTTGGGCTTTATATAAATGTGTTCTGCCATTTGCTTTATTTACTCAACTTTTTTATTTGTTGAGATTCACCCAAGTTACTGTACAGATCTAGTTTATTCATTTCCATTATTGTATAGAATTCCATTAGATAAATATACTATAATATTTTCTTTCTTTTATTAATTATACATTTGGATTAGTTTGAATTTTCTGCTATAAAAATGTTGCATAAATATTTTTGTAAGTCTCTTTATATATGCACAGGAGTGTTTCTAAAGGGTATTTACCTAGGAGTGGAATTGCTGGATTGAGACAAAAATTGTTGGAATGTAGATTATTATTGCTTGAAATGATAAGCAAAATTGATAAACCTTTAGCCAGATTCATGACGAAAAAAAGAGAGAGAGCCTAAATTGATGAAATTAGAAATGAAAAAGGAGAAGTTACAACTGACACCACAGAAATACAAAGGAGAAGGGAATGGCAAGCCACTTCAGTATTCTTGCCTTGAGAACCCCATGAACAGTATGAACAGGCAAAATGATAGGATATCAAAAGAGGAACTCCCCAGGTCATTAGGTGCCCAATATGCTACTGGAGATCAGTGGAGAAATAAGTCCAGAAAGAATGAAGGGATGGAGCCAAAGCGAAAACAATACCCAGTTGTGCATGTGACTGGTGATAGAAGCAAGATCCGATGCTGTAAAGAGCAATACTGCATAGGAACCTGGAATGTCAGGTCCATGAATCAAGGCAAATTGGAAGTGGTCAAACAAGAGATGACAAGGGTGAA
>SJYT01084791.1:135938-178535 GCA_006410635.1 Cephalophus harveyi | reverse complement strand
GAAGAACTGATTCTTTTGAACTGTGGTGTTGGAGAAGACTCTTGAGAGTCCCTTGGACTGCAAGGAGATCCAACCAGTCCATTCTGAAGGAGATCAGCCCTGGGATTTCTTTGGAAGGAATGATGCTAAGGCTGAAACTCCAGTACTTTGGCCACCTCATGCAAAGAGTTGACTCATCGGAAAAGACTCTGATGCTGGGAGGGATTGGGGGCAGGAGGAGAAGGGGACGACCGAGGATGAGATGGCTGGATGGCATCACGGACTCGATGAACGTGAGTCTGAGTGAACTCCGGGAGATGGTGATGAACAGGGAGGCCTGGCGTGCTGCGATTCATGGGGTCGCAAAGAGTCGGACACGACTGAGCGACTGAACTGAACTGAACTGAAGAGACTACTTACTATAGGCAACTATATGTCAATAAAATGGACAGCCAAGAAGAAATGGACAAATTCTTAGAAAGATACAATCTCCCAAGACCAAACCAGGAAGAAATATCAAACACAAACAGACCAATTACAAGCACTGAAATTGAATCTGTGATTTAAAAACTCCCAATAAACAAAAGTCTAGGCAAATTCACAGGCAAATTCCATCTTTTGTCAGTGTACATAGCACAGAGTCTGGCAGTTAAAAGACATTAATAAATATTTGTTGAATGAATGAATAAAAACTTGAAACAAACACACATAAAGAGATTTGACAATGTTTTTAAGCTCTTAATTTGGAACTGTGCCTATTAGGCTTTGTAAACTTTTATACTTAAAGAAATTGATTTAGCTTGGAGACTTTCCAGCAGTCCTTTGAGATAACCAGAGATAAGACAGAGGACCAAAACATGAGGATTGAAAGTCCAAAACTTTAAATCATCTAACACAAATAGTTGTCTGCTCTTTTCTTAAATATCTCTAAGAACAAGTATGCTGGCTTTCATGTTTTCTATTATACTTCATAGAATATAATGACTAAAACAGCCTTTATTTTCATCATGTTTGAACATCCCAGAGGAAAGTCTACAAAAGCAAATGTAAAGCAATTATAATAAGTAAGAAACCACTTAGAAATGTGCCTATAATACATCAATGAGCAACAGATATACTGATTAAAATGAATATACAATTATGTACATGCTTTAATTTTAAAAGCTAACAATGGCAACAACCATAGTAAAATCAGAGGGGAAAAATAATGCATCAGCCTTAAATGCTTTAAAATTTAAGGAAATTAATATATGATGACTTGTAGCAGAACCACCAGGAGGTTCAGAAAGCATAGAGTCTTCCAAAGTAAGTCACAGGAGACTGAACCATTCTGGACAAAATACAGAATCTGTAGTAAGACGGCCTGGTTATGAGTTGCTATTCTGACATTTACCAGCTATTTGACACTGGGCACAGCATTTAATTCACCTACACCTCAGTTTCTTATCAGTAAATAGAGTTTATAATGACCTGTCATCCTATCTAACAGGGTTTTTATATGCTTCAAATTAAGCAGAAAAAATGTGCGACATCCTTCAATAATATGCAATTGTAATTATCTATCCTTCTTCATCTTCCCATCTCCCTGACGGCGATGATCTGTACAAGTGTGTATTTTTTTTTCCAAGCAAGGCTCAGTAGAGCTAGTATAGGCAAAAAGAGAGATATTAGTTTGGGATTTTGCCCAGACAGGGACATAAGGACAACAGAGCAAGGGAATAAAAGATAATGATAAAAGAGTGAATGAAATAAGCTAGAGGCTAAGAAAGCTGCATAGGGAAGGAAGTAAAAACAGGTCATGCTGAGGTCAAAGGAAAGATAGAGTAGGGACAGTCAAAGGTCAGGTAGTTGGCGAAATTTTGAACAAATATGTATGTCTTCATTTATAATTTCAGAGGTGGGCCATCTTTGGGTGAGAACAAAGCCCATGGTGTGACTACGGGAGCTGATTACTTAAAAAGATGCTCACCTCAGCTGAAGAGGCCAATGTGTGGAAGAAATAGACATCCATATGAATACTAAAGTCACTCAGGATAAGGCCAAAAATTGAGGTAGAAAGGAAGACTGTGTGTGTGAGGTCTTTAACAACAGAGAAGATGTACGTATAAGACAATGAGAGTGGTACAGCCATTGTGCCAGAGAGAACAAGATTTTAACAAGTTCAGTTCAGTCGCTCAGTTGTTTACGATTCTTTGTGACCCCGTGAACCACAGCACAGGAGGCCTCCCTGTCCATCATCAACTCCTGGGGTTTACTCAAATTCATGTCCACTGAGTCGGTGATGCCATTCAACCATCTCATCCTCTCTTGTCCCCTTCTCCTCCTGCCTTCTATCTTTCCCAGTAGTAGGGTCTTTTCAAATAAGTCAGCTCTTCGTATCAGGTGGCCAAAGTATTGGGAGTTTCAGCTTCAGTATCATTCCTTCCAATGAACACTCAGGACTGATTTCCTTTAGGATGGACTGGTTGGATCTCCTTGCAGTCCAAGGGACTCTCAAGAGTCAACGCCACAGTTCAAAAGCATCAACTCTTCGGTGCTCAGCTTTCTTTATAGTCCAACTCTCACATTCATACATGATTATGGGAAAACCATAGCCTTGACTAGACAGACCTTTGTTGGCAAAGTAATGTCTCTGCTTTTCATATGCTGTCTAGGTTGGTCATAACTTTCCTTCCAAGGAGTAAGTGTCTTTTAATTTCATGACTGCAGTCACCATCTACAGTAATTGGAGGCCAAAATAATAAAGTCTGCCACTGTTTCCACTGTTTCCCCATCTATTTGCCATGAAATGATGGGACCAGATGCCATGATCTCCGTTTTCTGAATGTTGAGCTTTAAGCCAACTTTTTCACTCTCCTCTTTCACCTTCACCAAGAGGCTCTTTAGTTCTTCACTTTCTGACAAAAGGGTCATGTCATCTGCATATCTGAGGTTATTAATATTTCTCCCAGCAATCTTGATTCCAGCTTGTGCTTCATCCAGCCCAGTGTTTTTCATGATGTACTCTGCATATAAGTTAAATAAGCAGGGTGACAATATACAGCCTTGATGTACTCCTTTTCCTGTTTGGAACCAGTGTGTTATTCCATGTCCAGTTCTAACTGTTGCTTCCTGACCTGCATACAGATTTCTCAAGAGGCAGGTCAGGTGATCTGGTATTCCAACGTCCTTCAGAATTTTCCACAGTTTATTGTGATCCACGCAGTCAAAGTCTTTGGCATAGTCAATAAAGCAGAAATAGATGTTTTTCTGGAACTCTCTTGCTTTTTCCATGATCCAGTGGATGCTGGTAATTTGATCTCTGGTTCCTCTGCCTTTTCTAAAACCAGCTTGAATATCTGGAAGTTCACGGTTCATGTACTATTGAAGCCTCACTTGGAGAATTTTAAGCATTACTTTACTAGCATGTGAGATGAGTGCAATTGTGCGGTAGTTTGAACATTCTTTGGCATTGCCTTTCTTTGGGAATGGAATGAAAACTGGCCTCTTCCAGTCCTATGGCCACTGTTGAGTTTTCCAAATTTGCTGGCATAATGAGTGCAGCACTTAAATAGCATTATCTTTCAGGACTTGAAATAGCTCAGGTGGAATTCCATCACCTCCACTAGCTTTGTTCATAGTGATGCTTCCTAAGGCCCACTTGACTTCACATTCCAGGATGTCTGGCTCTAGGTGAGTGATCACACCATTGTGATTATCTGGGTCATGAAGATCCTTTTTGTATAGTTTTTCTGTGTATTCTTGCCACCTTTTCTTAATATCTTCTGCTTCTACTAGGTCCAGACCATTTCTGTCCTTCATTGTGCCCATTTTTGCATGAAATGTTCCCTTGGAATCTCTCATTTTCTTGAAGAACTCTCTAGTCTTTCCCATTCTATTGTTTTCTTCTATTTCTTTGCATTGATCTCTGAGGAAGGCTTTCTTATCTCTCTCTGCTATTCTTCGGAACTCTGCATTTAAATGGGTATACCTTTTCTTTTCACTTCTCTTTTCTCAGCTATTTGTAAGGCCTCCTCAGACAACCATTTTGCCTTTTTGCATTTCTTTTTCTTAGGGACAGTCATGATCACTGCCTCCTGTACAATGTCACTAACCTCTGTCCGTAGTTCTTCAGGCACTGTCTATCAAATCTAATCCCTTCAATCTATTTGTCACTTCCACTGTATAGTCATAAGGGATTTGATTTAGGTCATACCTAAGTGGTCTAGTGGTTTTCCCTACTTTCTTTAAGTCTGAATTTGGCAATAAGGAGTTCATGATCTGAGCCACAGTCAGCTTCCGGTCTTGTGTTTGCTGACTGTATAGAGCTTCTCCATCTTTGGCTGCAAAGAATATAATCAATCTAATTTCGGTGTTGACTATCTGGTCATGTCCATGTGTAGAGTCCTCTCTTGTGTTGTTGGAAGACGGTGTTTGCTATGACCAGTGCGTTCTCTTGGCAAAACTCTGTTAGCCTTTGCCCTGCTTTATTTTGCACTCTAAGGCCAAACTTTCTTATTACTTCAGGTATCTCATGACTTCCTACTTTTGCATTTCAGTCCCCTATAATGAAAAGGACATCTTTTTTTGATGTTAGTTCTAGAAAATCTTGTAGGTCATCATAGAACCATTCAACTTCAGCTTCTTCGGCATTAGTGGTTGGGGCATAGACTTGGGTTACTGTGATAACGAATGGCTTGCCTTGGAAATGAACAGAGATCATTCTGTCATTTTAGAGACTGCAAACAAGTACTGCATTTTGCACTCTTTTGTGACTATGAGGGTTACTCTATTTCTTCTAAGGTATTCTTGCCCACAGTAGTAGATATAACGGTCATCTGAATTAAATTCGCCTATTCCAGTTCATTTTAGTTCACTGATTCTTAAAATGATTTCATGTTCACTCCTGCCATCTCCTGTTTCACCACTTCCAATTTACCTTGATTCACGGAATGTGTGGAATAGTGGAGCACAAAAGATTACAGTCAGCCTTATCTCTTTCCTTTTGCAAAGAGTGGTCTAGGAGAATGAGCAAGTACTCTTACTCTACTGGCTCCCATTTAAGGCCAGAACACACATAAAACATCCCATAAAATGGTTGACAGTTTAGGAAATAGGAGTTTCAGAGAACAAGTGGAAAGGTTTGAAAGGGAGCAACAAGCAAGATTGGGAGAGAGTAAAAGGAAGCCAAGTCAGCACCAGAATAACAGTACAGAAGAAAAACAGATGATTGGAGGAACTAGGACAAAGATAAGAGAGAATAAGACCTGCTGGGTTTATATGGCCAAAGGTTATCAAAATAATTAGTTCCAGCAGTTCTCTGATGGCTAAGGAGTTAGCACTAAGCCCTTGGCAATGGTTTGGTTAAAATCCCTTATTTACAGATGTGGGTAACATTTGAGTATCTATTATATATTTTTCACATTATGTAAAGTGCAATACACACACTACTTTAGTTAAGCCTTACACCTACACTTTCCCTCATTTTATAAATGAGGGAACTGAGGATCACAGAAGCAAAGTGACCAGCCCTGGGCTGTATTTAGTGACACTGAGGACCCAGGCTTATTTTTCAAATCTAAATAAGTATTGAAATATAAAAAAGAATTTGAAATTAGAACATCTTTAGTCACTTTCTTCTTTTAAGTCACTTTCTACCAGTGAGATCCTGTACGTTTTTAACTCCACTAAGCCTATCTACCAAACAAGGTTATTGCAAAGATTAAGCAACAACTACAAAATAAATCCTAGTAGCTATCTTTTTTAACTTATTTTCAAATGTAAATTTCTTACTTGCTTTATTTCAAACACAAATTCAAAGTTTCTAAATTAACGCCTACAGATTTTACAGTTAGGAGACTGAGGTAGAGAGGAAGGATCTACAATCTGTGGCTCCCTAGTATATTTAGGCTCAAGTCCAAGCTTCAGAGTTTCAGGTCTTTAATACTATGGCCCCAGCCCACCTCTCTAGCCACATCTCTCACTACTGACTTACACAAATATAATACTTAATCTCTGGCAACTATTAAGTTTTAAAAACATATGATATAATTTCCCCATTTTGTAGTTCCACCTAAATTATTTAATCTATTTCAATGTGTTCTCCAAGGCCTAAATAAAATTCACCTTGAGTGGAAAGCCTAACCTTGTCCCAACTGTTAAGAAATGATGGCTCTACCTTTTGAACTTCTGTATCGCTTTGCTTTACCTCCCTCAGAGTACTTACTGCCTTTTAATTTAGTCAAGCATGAAAAAATTTCATTTCTGCCAGCAGAGCTTAAGTCCCTTAAAGGTAGTTGGAAGAGAACTACCATTTACTTTGCATCTCTGAAGGGCCAATTGCTTTTGTACTGTGTGTGTATACACGTTACAGTATATATACACACACACACATTATTTCAGGTAATCTTTGTGACACCCCACAAAGCAGAAATCTATTTTTTACACATAACGATACTGAAAGTCACAGAGGTTAAACAATTTGCTTACAGTCTTAAGGCTAGTAAGCGACACAGCTCAGATTTGAATCTTGGTCTTTCTAAACCAAAGCCTAGGTTCTTAACTATACTCTTTCCAGAAACCATAGGTATATACTCACTACTGATTGCTTCCTATCTATCCACAGAAAAACATCTATGGACTTTTTATCATTAAGTATTAGCAGAAAGGATTTGATATAGGTTATCTGTTCCCCTGCTTTTCAAGAGTAAGAACAGACTTTTCAAACCCAACATGACTAATATGAGATCAGAATAAAGATGAACGGATTAGAATCCTGCTTCCAGGAAGGAAAAGTAAAAAACCATTACTTTCCCATTCCTGCATTTATAAATTCCTTCTCCTCTGAGGTTTCCACCATCTGGCTATATCAATCCTTATCCCTCCTCCTCATCTGTCTTCTACCACCCTCCCGATTAATCCCTTATATTCGCTGCACCTGGGTCACAATCTCTCTTCTCTGCATCCTAAATCACTTCACTACTGATGCAGAAGACTCGTTCTATACAACAGCCTCCCAGTTCCCTGTCACACTTAGCTTCACCAGCCTTCACCTTTGCTGTACTTCAGCAATCCACACACAGACCTAGCTGTCAGTGAGAAGAGCTTCACATCAGACAATTTAACTCTAATATTCCACTTTCTGACCACAACCTCTTGTTGTTTTGTTTTTTTTCCCTATTTTACTTCCACCACATTTGCTCACTGATCTCACTTAAAAAATCACAAAACCTGAGTTTTGTGATTAAACCTTTAATTTAACCCCAAATTAAAATCATTATCCAATATTTCCTGTCTCAGTTAATGTCACCATCATCTCCCCACTCACCCAAGTCAAAAACCTGAACATCACACTGGACTACTCACCCTCTGATCTACACACCCAATCAGTCATAAAGACTCACAGATTCTCTCAACTTCATCCCTCTCTCTTCATCCCTATAACCACATTTTAAAATTATTCAAGCATATCTATAAAAACCTTCCAGTGATTTAAAAAAATCACCCATGGAATTCATTTCAAGATACTTATGCATACAAGGTTCACCATGACATGGACTCTGACTGTATTTCCAGTCTCACAACTTACCACTTATATCGCCATTGTTATTTCTTAGCAGTACCAAACTGCTTGTGGTTCCCTAGGCAAGCTATCGGAGAAGGCAATGGCATCCCACTCCAGTGTTCTTGCCTGGAGAATCCCAGGGACGGCGGAGCCTGGTGGGCTGCCGTCTATGGGGTCGCACAGAGTCGGACACGACTGAAGCGACTTGGCAGTGGCAGCAGCAGCAGCAGCAGCAGGCAAGCTATTCCTTTTCTCACATTGATGTCTTTCCTCAAGCTATTCTTTCTATTTGAAGCATTTTTTTTTTTTCACTCATCTTTGTATGACTTACCATTTAGGACTTGGGCCAGGTGTCACTTCTTCCTCAAGCCTCCCCTCAAGTCCTAAGCTAGTCTGAGTGCCCTCCCCTTGGTGCAAGTATCAAGTGGCAAAGCTCTCACTTTTTATTCTGAGATGACCTATTTTAGCATCTAATTTATCATTTCCACAAGGATTGGAAATGTATCTTACTTATCTCTGTCTACCCAGTTAACATAGTACATAGCATAGTGCCTGACATACAGTAGATACATTAAGTATAAAGTTTAGAAGATGTTGCCTTTACATTTTCAGTAGGAGAGTCACACCAGTTCTTTCTCATAGTTTTTTAGTATTTCCCACTATTAACTCCAAGTCCTTTGAAGAGAAGGAATCAGAGCTTTTCCTGAGTCTGTACAGTTCTGTACAGAATAGTGCTATACAAAGTCTTATCCAACTTACATAAAAGGGAAACAGTATTTGCACAAACATACCAGAAATCAAAACTTGGCCTGTGCTGCAAACTTCAAAACCATTGACCAATTGAAAAAATGAAGACATAAGAAGAAAGATAAAGAACCAATTCTGACTGCTGGTATGTGCTTGTTTATGTTATTTTGTTTAAAATATAAACAGGGTCCCAAATACAAGAGCTTGACATTTTATCTATAAGGCCATCACATCTCTCCTAAGATTAAAAAATTACTAACCTGCAGGGTTTCTTAGGCAGGGGTTCAGGATGTTTGTAAAGACCCTATTTAAAAACATAATCCCCCAAACCAAGGCTAAGTGATGAAAAAGTGGGAAAAAAAAAATGCTGGTGGGTATGTGAGCAACAACAACAACAAAATGTCCTTTTTCATAGTAATTTTGGGCCTCGTGTCGGTAGTTATAAAGAGAGCAAAGAGTTCTATATAATAAAGCATTTCCCTCTCCAACTAAATATTAAATTGCAGTCTGGCATCAAATGAGATCTCAATGCTTTTCCAATATAAAAAATAATAAGCTCTTCTATTTGCATGGTGCACTGCAACACTTCAATATACACAGGCTCATTTGATAAAGTGTTTATAGACATTTTAAAAAATGAGGGAAAAGCCAAAAATTTCCACAAAATAACAACTTTTAGTTGGTTTAAACAAACAGTACTAGATGTCTTTTTTTTTTTTTTTTAAGTTCAAAACACAGTACAGAAATGAGTAAAGGAATAGAGTACCTTATATTTAAGCAGAACACTCCTTGGAGCCAAAAGAGTTTCTTGCAGAAATTTAATAGGTTTTGTCTCCTGGCTTACACTAAGAAGCTCTCCTTTAAAGGGCAAACTAGAGTTCATTCAGAGAAGGAATGAGAGAACCCCAGCCTGTGACAAACAACTGAAGGGAAGTGGAATCAGTTAGTGAAGACAAGGCTCCGGGGACATGATCTTCAGCTATCTTAATGGGTGTCCATAAGGGAACAGAAGTAGGAAGAATTGGAGGCATCTATTTCTTTCAAACAAAACAAACAAACAAAAATTTCGAAACACCAAAGCTTTCCAGGAACGAATAGGTTTCCTAGGGAAGAAATTAGTTTCCCGTCACTGGAGAAGATCTTCAAATAGACTGGTCAAATTATGAGGGTAGAATTTGGGATTTTCGAAGCTACTTTGGTATGGGGCGAGAGAAACGGATCCTAGATGACTTTTAAATTCCCTTCCAATCTGGAGACGTTCTGGGGTTCACCTATCTCCTGGAAACCCTTCTTCATTCCTCTGGGGCTGGCCCACAGCCGTGCCCACGTGTCCAAGCCCTCCTGGCCCCCGGCTCACCTCAGTGCCCAGAGTCCCCCGCCCCCGTCGGAGGTTGGAAACAAGCTCTGCCCGCCCGTTTCCGGCGGCACACGTGAGTTGTCCCGGCGCAGCTCCCGCAGCCGGAGCCAGCCCGGAGGACGCGGCTGACAGCTCCCCGCCCTGCGCACCTCCGACCCTCAGCTGGGCCAGGAAGCCCGCCGACCTCGGTCCTCGCCCGCCCCGAACCGGATCCGGCCGGCGAGGATCCACAGGCATCTCTCAGCTCTCCTGTCGGAGCAGACTGACAGCTCCTCCGACTCCTGGCCCTCGGCCCAAAGCCAACACTCTCCGGCCGACCCAGCCCCGCTAGCTTGGACAGAACGACCCCCGCTCGGACCGCACGCGATGCTGACCCTCCAGAGTCCCCGTGTCCTTGAGTTTTTCCCTCGCGGAGCCCCGGGGAGCCCCTACTGAGAGAGGGCCGCGGGCCGGACACTGGGCCCCGCCGGACCGGCCGCGGCTGCAGAACGCCGCGGGGGCTCCAGGACCGCCGCGTAGGCGGGCGACAGCAGCGCTCGGACCCCTGACAGGCTGGCCGGCCGGGACACACAGACGGACAGCAGGGCCCGAGCGGCGGGGGCAGCGGCCCGGCCGCTCCCGGCGCCTCCTCCTCGCCCGGGGCGGCCCCTGGCGGCCCAGGCCCCTCAGGGCGCGGGCTTTCCTGGCGAGCGGAGGCGGCCACCGAGGCGCTTACCTGCGGGCGCAGCGACGGCGCGGGGCGGCTCACTCCCTGCCCGCCGCCATGTTTCCGCTGCGCAGCGAGCGAGAGGACGCGCGGAGGGGGCGGGCGGGGGCGGCTCCGGAGAGCGGCGGCGGCCGGTCGGCCGGCGGGCTGGCGAGCGGCGGGGGGCTCGACCGAGGCGGCGGCGGCGGCTGAGGCGGGGGCGGGGCGGGGGCTCCCTGGCCCCGCCCCCCGGGCCTCCCGCCGTGGGGTGGCGCGCGCCTGGGCGGCTGGGCCCGCGCGGAGCCGGGGGCCGGAGGAGGCAGGGGGGTGTGTGTCGGGGGGGTGGTGAGTACGGGTAGGGCGCCCCCAAGCGGCCCGGCCTAGNTTTTTTTTTTTTTTAGGCTCACTTGTACAGCTGCACTGTGGAGAGGGAGGGATGCTGCAAACAAATATTACTGGCGTGTGCTTGTGGTGTCTTATCCACGCTTGGCTTGCCCCTGCTCACGGTGCACACTGCTCAGGCTCTAAGTTGCTCTGCCAGGGAACCGTCTGAGGCCGGTCCTAGGCTTCATGCACCTCCCCGGTCTAAGCTGCTCAGGCTCGGCGCTCAGGTAGCCTTCAGAGGCGCATATTTGGTTGGGCTTGTGTTTTGTGCCCTTCCCAGGTCCGAGTAGCTCAGGAGTTCGGCGAGCGCAATTGCTGCAGCTGGTCGCCTTTCCCGGCTGCTCAGTTTTCTGGGTGTACCACTGGCGTTCCTTCTCAGCCGGATGATGACTGTCCAGAACCCCCAGAAGTCTTAATTAGCAAAAAAGTCTGCTTGTATTTTGGTAGGTAATGTCTCTCTTTGGCTGTGACTGCCCCTTTCCAGCCCTAAGGCTCTGGCTGCCTGTCACCAGAGGGGGATGGTCTGCAGCCAGCTATTTCCGTTCTGTCCTTAGTTCTGTGCACAGTCCTGGCTGTGTCTTATGTTCGAGCATTTCGCGTGGTAGCTATCCCACAGTCTGGATTGCTAGCCCAAGTTAATTCGCTCTGGTCACACGTGGGCGCTCTGGTCACGTGCAGGGCGTTTTGGCCCAATTCTTTGCAGCCCACACCTCCCATGGCCCAATTCTTGAAAAGCACTGCAGTCTGCACCTCCCACGCCTCCCTGCCCAGCCCCCACTTGCTAGTGGCAGATGCAGGCGTCTGCGCTGCTTTTCCACTGGGGGAGTTACTGTTGGGCTCGTAATCTGTTGGTTTTAGTTATTTATTTATTTTTCCTTCCTGTTATGTTGCCCTCTGTGCTTCCAAGGCTGGCCCCAGACTCGGCAGTGAGAATGTTTCCTGATGTTTGGAAACCTCTCTTCTTATGAGTCTTTTCCCAGGACGGGACTCCCTTCCCAGGACGGAGCTCCCTCCCTCCCTCCTTTGTCTCTTTTTTTGTCTTTTATATTTTTTCCTACCTGTTTTTGAAACCAATGATCTGCTTTTCTGAGTGTCTGATGTCCTCTGCCAGCATTCAGAAGTTGTTTTGTGGCATTTACTCAGCATTGAAATGTTCTTTTGATGAATTTGTGAGGGAGAAAGTGGTCTTACCGTCCTATTCCTCTGCCATCTTAGGACCGCCCCCTGACAGTGTCCTTCCTAACACACACACTGGAAATTGTCATTTAAATTGGCATATGTGGTAAGTTGATGATAACTGGGGAATCTGAACTTACAGATAAAGAGTAAGTTCAGTGTATGTTTGAAATTACTATAAAATAAATAACTTTCCAAAACAAACATATAAAGAATAGTAGATATGACTTCACATTTCATGATAAGGGCCAAGCCCTACTGAGATTCAGTTCACTCAAAATGGTTAAGCTAATTGCTCTTATAGAAATTGACGTATTATTAAAAGTTACTGTGGGAAGATTATATTAGTAGCAACTATGTCTTGGGTGTTGTGGATGACCAGGGGTATGGTAGAAACAATGGACTTTTTGAATTAAAGCTTTTCACATCAAACCACCCAAAGGTACAAGTAATACATGGATTTAGTAAAGTCACATGATACAAAAGCAATACACAAAAGTCAGTTGGATTTCTGTACACTAATAAAGAAGTAGAAGTATCAGAAAGGAAAATAAAGAAAGAAAATCCCATATACAACCTCATTGAAAAGAAACAGAACAGAGAACCCTGAAATAAACCCACAGGTAGGTGATCAGTTAATTTATGACAAAGTTGCCAAGGATGTACACAAGGACATACACTGGGGAAAATCTCCTCAATAAAGGATGCCAAGAAAACTAGATACCATGCACCATAAAGGTCCCTGCAAACTGTCTTTACCACTCACATAACTACCTGAAAATTTCCACCTCAAGCCCTTCCTCTGCTTTCTTTTCTGAAAATGGATACCCCCCTGCCCCTTAGGAGTCAATCACACACAGGAAGCTTCTCCCCACTTTTCTTCACCTTTTACTCCCATTGTGATAGAGCAGGTACTGGAGACACTGGGCTCTTATCTGCATGGATGAGACCCATCATTGTCCAGAAGCTGAAGTTCCAGTATGTTCTGAGATTTACCACCTATCTGTGTCAACCTGGCTAGGCACTGTCTGGAAGGCAAAGCCCTGGTGAACCCAGTTTAACCAAACTTGGGATGCTAGCTGACCTGTAGGAAAGTGAAAGTGTTAGTCACCAGGCTCCCCTGTCCATGGAATTCTCCTGGAAAAAATACTGGAGTGTGTTGCCATTTCCTTCTCCAAGGGATCTTCTCAACCTAGGGATCAAACCTGGGTCTCCTGCTTCTCAGGAAGATTCTTTATTATCTGAGCTGCCAAAAAAGCTCTAAAAGTCTAATTGTTTTCAAGTGTTAGCCACTCAGTCATGTCCGACTTTTTGCCACCCAATGGACTGCAGTCCACAGGCTCTTCTGTCCACAGAATTCTCCAGCAAGAATACTGGGATGGATAGCCATTCCCTTCTCTAGGGGATCTCCCAGACCCAGGGATTGAACCCAAGTCTCCCACATTGTGGGCAGATTCTTTACCATCTGAGCCACAAGGCAAGCCCTTGTAGAAGTCCAAATGTTATTAAGAGATATCATGAGAAGATTACATTATGAGCCACCATATCTTGGATGCTAGGGATGAATTAGATAGCATCACCAACTCAATGGACATGAATTTGAGCAAACTCTGGGAGACTCTGGGAGATAGTGGAGGACAGGCATACCTGGAGTGCTGGAGTCCATGGGGATGCAAAGAGTTGAGCATGACTAAATGACTTAAAAACAGCAAAAATAATGGACAATCTGTCCCTCAGCCCCAAGGTGGATGGGCTTCCACTGGCAAGGTCTGACTTGAGTGGGGCTGTGTAGGGCTGCTGAAAGCAGGTCAGGGTAGGGTGGGAGTCTGTTGCCCTAAACTTGGGTTCCAGGAGACACAGAGCTGTGAGCTGGGCTCCCAGGACCTGAGCAGCATTCTAGGCAGTGGGAGCAGGACTGTTCATTCTCAGTCACATGGTCAGCCTTATCCTCTGTTATTCTTTGTATAGAAATCATACAATTGAATAATTATATAAAAGGCAGAGGAACCAGAGATCAAATTGCCAACATCTGCTGGATCATCGAAAAAGCAAGAGAGTTCCAGAAAAACATCTATTTCTGCTTTATTGACTATACCAAAGCCTTTGACTGTGTGGATCACAATAAACTGTGGAAAAATCTGAAAGAGATGGGAATACCAGACCACCTGACCTGCCTCTTGATAAACTTATATGCAGGTCAGGAAGCAACAGTTAGAACTGGACATGGAACAACAGATTGGTTCCAAATAGGAAAAGGAGTACGTCAAGGCTGTATATTGTCACCCTGATTATTTAACTTCTGTGCAGAGTACATCATGAGAAATGCTGGGCTGGAAGAAGCACAAGCTGGAATCAAGATTGCCGGGAGAAATATCAATAACCTCAGATATGCAGATGACACCACCCTTATGGCAGAAAGTGAAGAGGAGCTAAAAAGCCTCTTGATGAAAGTGAAAGAGGAGAGCGAAAAGACTCTGATGCTGGGAGGGATTGGGGGCAGGAGGAGAAGGGGATGACAGAGGATGAGATGGCTGGATGGCATCACTGACTCGATGGACGTGAGTTTGAGTGAACTTCGGGAGATGGTGATGGACAGGGAGGCCTGGCATACTGCAATTCATGGGGTCACAAGGAGTCGAACACGACTGAGCGACTGAAGTGAACTGAACTGAACTGAAGCAATAAAATAAAATATGAAAAATCTCAAGATAAGGGAGATTATGCAAGAGAACTTTTTAAAGGGTTAAGCTAAATCATGTGGAAGATGGTTTATTCATTTAACTTTATACATTCAAATTCTATCCAGGGAATTCAAATGATTCCTTTTTAAAATGAACGTTTCCCCTGTGGCAGATAAAAGTCAATAATATAGTGCTTATATAAAAGCATCCTCTTCTTCCTTTCCTTGACCTGGAGCATTCTCTAGGTGATTGGGCACTGATTCAGGTTTTCTGGCTTCACTAAGAAGAGACTGCACTTTTCTAAATTTTATTGATGTTGCTTTGTCATTTGAGACAACAAGGATCATTGGGCAAGACATAACTAAGACCTCAGATAGAAGAACTGAGATTTCAAGGGTTTTTGTCTACAATTAGACTCTGCCACATACAGCCTCTACTCTTTCAAATTCCTAACTGATAAATATTTATCAAATGCTTACCTAGCTTCTAGGATACTAAAATAAATAAGTTGTCATCATTGAGGTTAAATAACTTACCAACCATTGGCAAGATATATACAGTACAATAAAACACATGTGAAAAAATTCAAAAATATAATACAGTAATTGAGATGGAAGGAATTTCTACAAGGTAGTGGAGAGCCAAGGTTAAAGCCATCTTTGATATACAGTAGGTAAGTTTTTCCTAGGTGGTGCTAGTGGTAAAGAATCTGCTTGTCAATGTAGTAGACATAAGAGGTGTGGGTTCAATCCCTGAATTGGGGAGATTGCCAAGAGAAGTGTATGGCAACCCACTCCCATATTCTTACCTGGAGAATCTCCATGGACAGAGGAGCTTGGTGTGCTACACTTCACGTGGTTGCATGGAGTCGGACATGACTGAAGCAACTTAGCAAGATGGAAGTATTCTTTATAGAATATAAATATGAAATTGGCTTTGAAAGTTGAGTAGGAATTTTGAAAGCAGAAAGCTGGAGAAAATCTAGTTATGGCAGAGAGAAATAATTTTATTTGGGGCCATTCAATCTGTTTCATGTGGTTGGAGTGGAAAGTTGTTTATTTTTTTTAATATTGTATTCTTTAAATATAAGCTTCAATTAATCTCTGCAAATTAGTTGCCATTATGATACTATTAAAAATGTGAATCACGGATATGACTAGAAAACCTGCAGGTGTAAAGACATCTACAATAATAGCTGGAACAAAAATAGCCTAGATTTTATACATACATGAACATTTTCATTCTCCTTTTTACTTCTTTTCTTAAATATTAATATTAGCTAAATACATTTGAAATACTTTTATCTCCAAAAGTTCTAAAAATAAAATAATTAGCAACATATATTTCTATTTAATACTTTATTACACAGATGATTTCCAAACAATTCTCAGTAAGCCTCATAAGCCTGAGCAGTTTCATCCAGACTCAATTAAAACATCTCACCTTTTCATTTTTCTTTCTTACCCCTTTATTCTGATGAGACTTGTGTTTTAACCTCATTTTTAAAAATATTGAACTCTTTACCTTATGCCGAGTTATCAATCAACTTTCATTTCAGTACTCGCCAGCAGGGCCCTAATGATTCCTGATTGTAATTATTCTCTCATTGGTACCCTCAGATGACTCGCCTTCATGCTTCTGGAGAAATGACCTGTTGCTCATTAACCGTAGAACATTTTGGTCTGTTCTTCTTTCAGTTCCAGGAAGGATGCTTAGCACTTCTGAGAATTCACCTGAAGGGCACAAATCAGCGCCACTACAGATTTATGCTCTTGAATTCAAAATGAACTCTCTCTTTTTTTTCTAATAGCACAGAAAAGGACACTTTGATATCCTAATATAGGGTTTTAACTAAGAGCATGCGATTTGGAGTCAGAAGAGCACGCAATAGAAACTTACCTCTTTTACTTAATATGTGGTGTTCTGTGGACCTCAGTTTTCATCTGGGAATGAAAAATAAAATAATAAATAAATAAATAACAGAGGATTTTTTAGCACACTGTCTCTCTCTCTCTCTGCTGCTGCTGCTAAGTCACTTCAGTCGTGTCTGACTCTGTGTGACCCCATAGACGGCAGCTCACCAGGCTCCCCAATCCCTGGGATTCTCCAGGCAAGAACACTGGAGTGGGTTGCCATTTCTTTCTCCAATGCATGAAAGTGAAAAGTGAAAGTGAAGTCACTCAGTTGTGTCTGACTCTTAGCGACCCCATGGACTGCAGCCTACCATGCTCCTCTGTCCATGGGGTTTTCTAGGCAAGAGTAATGGAGTGGGGTGCCATTGTCTTCTCTGCTCTCTCTCTCTCTCTCTCTCTATATATATATATATATATATATCTCATTATTTACAGTCTCTGTTCAAAAATTTTCCCACTCTTCATATGTACTTTACACAGTCTATTCCACAATGACTCTTGCCACTTGAATATACTGATTACTTTTATGTGAAAATAGAAGATATTCTAAAAGATCTCTCTGAAGTTTCTTCCTCTTGAGTAACTTACCTGTATCCAGAATTTTTTCTATTCAAATGGATAAACATATGGTTTTCTCTGGCTAGCTTTATTATTTGTGTTTTCCATCCATGCCTAAGTTGTATTTGGGGAGTTGCTGCATTACATCTTTGCTACTTTTCTCAGGGTGGGGATGGGGATGGGTGGTATTTCAGTATCTTTTAAATTTGATCAAGTCTTTAAAAAGACCATCTTTAAAAAAAAAGAAACAATACCCAAACCTCCTTTAATGCTACCTCTTACTAGCTATCACCTTTACCTAGCCTCTTCCTTAGCACTCTACCTGTACACATTTTTCATTTTTGTCATTTTCTCTCCTTTTCCACTGAATTCAACCTTCTGTTCTTACTCCATTAAAACAGCTTAAGGCCTTCCCAGGAAGAACTAATGGCAAAGAACCCACCTACCAATGCAGGACACTTAGAGATGCACGTTTGATCCCTGGATTGGAAACATTCCCTGGAGGAGGACTTAAACCAGCAGAATAAGTGATTCTTTTGCTACTAAATCCGATGAAATTTTAAAATAGCTACCTTTATTAAAGTTCTTTTCTTTATTCCATGTATACTAAATTTCAGATGCTTTAGGTTTTTAGAGAAACCATGAATTACACCAACAATAACAGATTATTTCTTTTTTAGACATATTGTTCATTTTAGTGATATCATCATAGTTCACTGGATGTCAGTAAGAGTTGACTTTATAGGTTAAGAAAGGACTATTTTATTTACTATAATACTAGCAGAGCACCTGACCTGCCTCTTGAGAAACCTGTATGCAGGTCACGAAGCAACAGTTAGAACTGGACATGGAACAACAGACTGGTTCCAAATAGGAAAAGGAGTACCTCAAGGCTATATATTGTCACCTTGCTTATTTAACTTATATGCAGAATACATCATGATAAACGCTGGGCTGGAAGAAGCACAAGCTGGAATCAAGATTCCTGGGAGAAATATCAATAACCTCAGATATGCGGATGACACTACCCTTATGGCAGAAAGTGAAGAGGAACTAAAAAGCCTCTTGATGAAAGTGAAAGAGGAGAGTGAGAAAGTTGGCTTAAAGCTCAACATTCAGAAAACGAAGATCATGGCATCTGGTCCCATTACTTCATGGGAAATCGATGGCGAAACAGTGTCAGACTTTATCTTTTTGGGCTCTAGAATCACTGCAGATGGTGACTGCAGCCATGAAATTAAAAGACGCTTCCTCATTGGAAGAAAAGTTATGACCAACCTAGATAGCATATTGAAAAGCAGAGACATTAATTTGCCAACAAAGGTCCATCTAGTTAAGGCTATGGTTTTTCCAGTAGAGCCTGGTGGGCTGCCGTCTCTGGGGTCACACAGAGTCAGACACGACTGAAGCGACTTAGCAGCAGCAGCAGCAGCAACAGAAGCAGAAGATATTAAGAAGAAGTGGCAAGAATACACAGAAGAACAATACAAAAAATATCTTCATGACCAAGATAATCATGATGGTGTGATCACTCACATACAGGCTGACATCTTGGAATGTGAAGTCAAATGGACTTTAGGAAGCATCACTACCAACAAAGCTAGTAAAGGTGATGGAATTCGAGTTGAATTATTTAGAATCCTAAAAGATGATGCTGTGAAAGTGTTGCACTCAATATGCCAGCAAATTTGGAAAAAAGCAGTGGCTATAGGACTGGAAAAGGTCAGTTTTCATTCCAATCCCAAAGGAAGGCAATGCAAAAAATGCTCAAACTACAACAAAATTGCACTCATCTCACATGCTAGTAATTAATGCTCAAAATTTTCCACGCTGGGTTTCAGCAATACGTGAACCATGAATTTCCAGAAGTTCAAGCTGGATTTAGAAAGGGCAGAAAAGCCAGAGATAAAATTTCCAACATCAGTTGAACCATTGAAAAAGCAAGAGAGTTCCAGAAAATATCTACTTCTGCTAAATTGACTATGCCAAAGCCTTTGACTGTGTGGATCACAATAAACTGTGGAAAATTCTGAAAGAGATGGGAATACCAGACCACCTGATCTGCCTCTTGAGAAATCTGTATGCAGGTCAGGAAGCAACAGTTAGAACTGGACATGGAACAACAGACTGGTTTCAAATAGAAAAAGGAGTATGTCAAGGCTATATATTGTCACCCTTCTTATTTGACTTATATGCAGAGTACCTCATGAGAAACACTGGGCTGGATGAAGCACAAGCTGGAATCAAGATTGCCAGGAGAAATATCAATAAGCTCAGATATTCAAATAGGAAAAGGAGGATGTCAAGGCTATATATTGTCACCCTTCTTATTTGACTTATATGCAGAGTACCTCATGAGAAACACTGGGCTGGATGAAGCACAAGCTGGAATCAAGATTGCCAGGAGAAATATCAATAAGCTCAGATATGGAGAAGGCAATGGCACCCTACTCCAGCACTCTTGCCTGGAAAATCCCATGGATGGAGGAGCCTGGTGGGCTGCAGTCGCTAAGAGTAGGACACGACTGAGTGACTTCACTTTTCACTTTCATGCAGTGGAGAAGGAAATGGCAACCCACTCCAGTATTCTTGCCGGGAGAATCCCAGAGATGGGGGAGCCTGGTGGGCTGCCGTCTATGGGGTAGCACAGAGTTGGACACGACTGAAGTGACTTAGCAGCAGCAGCAGCATGCAGATGACACCACCCTTATGGCAGAAAGTGAAGAACTAAAGAGCCTCTTGATGAAAGTGAAAGAGGAGAGTGCAAAGTTGGCTTAAAGCTCAACTTTTAAAAAACTAAGATCATGACATCCAGTCCCATCACTTCATGGCAAATAGATGGGGAAACAGTGGGAAAAGTGTCAGACTTTATTTTGGGGGGCCCCAAAATCACTGCAGATGGTGACTGCAGCCATGAAATTGAAAGACACTTACTCATTGGAAGGAAAGTAATGACTGGCCTAGACAGCATATTCAAAAGCAGAGACATTACTTTGCCAACAAAGTTCTGTCTAGCAAAGCTATGGTTTTTCCAGTAGTCATGTATGGATGTGAGAGTTGGACTATAAAGAAAGCTGAGCGCAGAAGAATTGATGCTTTTGAACTGTGGTGTTGGAGAAGACTCTTGAGAGTCCCATGGACTTCAAGGAGATCCAACCAGTCCATCCTAAAAGAGATCAACACTGAGTATTCATTGGAATGACTGATGTTGAAGCTGAAACTCCAATACTTTGGCCACCTGATGTGGAGAGCTGATTCATTTGAAAAGACCCTGATGCTAAGAAAGATTAAGAGCAGGAGGAGAAGGAGACGACAGAGGATGAGATGGCTCATGCCATCACCGACTCAATGGACACGAGTTTAGGTAAACTCCGGGAGTTGGTGATGGACAGGGAGGCCTTGCGTGCTGTGGTCCATGAGGTCACAAAGAGTCAGACATGACTGAGCAACTGAACTGAACTGAACTGAATGATATTGAAAGTGGCCTCAAGGCAGAAGCTTTGTGTTACTCCTCTTTGCCTCCTTCACCTAAAACAGTAGTGGCAGACCCCCAAATTGTTTCAATTCTTATCAATTTAATTCAGTGAAAAGGTCATATGCAGAGTTGTTTAAAGATTGGGCCCCAGACTGGACTGCCTGCATCTGAACCTCACCTCTTCCATTTCAAACACATGTACTTTGGAAAAATTGCTTAATTTTTCTGTGCCTATGTTTCCCATCTTTGAAATGGAGTGCATACTTACTTCATTCAGTTGATGTAGTGTTAATTTAAATCACATAAAATAGTGCCTGACTCATTATAAAGACTTTACAATTGATAGCTATTTGTAATCAATTAATGTGCCTTTCCTGAAGTCACCAATTATAAATTTTACCTATAAATGTAGGAAATGTATTTATTTCCCTTCTCAACTGACCATTACCTAATTAATGTCCACAGTAGGTGACTTTATCTTTTGAATGACTACTGACCTCTTGAAGCATGTATCCTTGGTTTCTCCAATTCAGTAGGCAACCCTTTCATTTTTTTGATGGTTTCCTTCACTGTGCAAAAGCTTTAAGTTTGATGAAGTCCCATTTGGTTTTTTGGCGTTTGTTTTCCTTGCCTGAGGAGACATATCCAAAAAATACTGCTAAGGCTCCTGTCAAAGGGTATACTGCTTATGTTTTTTTCTTGAATTTGTATGGTTTCAGGTCTTACATTTAAGCCTTTCATCTATTTTGAGTTTATTTTTGTATATGGTGGGAGAAAGTAGTGCAGGTTTGATAGCTTACCACGAATAATGTTGGGTTCGTGATCTCCAAAGAAGAAAATTTAGCTTCAGGACCAGGGACCAGGCTTGATCACTGAAGAGCTTTTGTGTAGCATAGTTTTATTAAAGTATGAGAAGGGACAGAGAAAGCATCTGATATAGATATCAGAAGGGGGATGAAGACTGCCTCCTCACCAGTGTTAGCAAAGGAGTTATATAGTTTTTTAATTAGTTGTTATAATAAATCAAAAGAATGTCTCAAAGTTGTAAAAATTTTGCCAGACCCACCCCACAATTTACATGTTAGGATAACAGGATTAGAATTTAACAATAGGAAGACCCTAACAGACCCACTCCCATAACATACATTCTGAAATATCAGGATTAGTCAGAAGGTTTTCAGGAAGCAGAAACTGTCCTCAAACAGGATACATTGTTGTAATGTAATCCCTGGTACAGAGTTTAAACTGAATTGTGTAATCATCAGTTCCTGGCTTAAAGAAAAAAACCATTTTATGTGATTAAGACTAAGAAATGTAGAGGGGGAAAAAAAGTTTGTCCTTTCCTCCTCCTCGAGAACCCCAGACCCCTCTCTCCTTGGGGACTGCTGGACTTCTTATCAACCTGCCTAGGAATTGACTCTCCCAGGTTGATTCTTTGAATGTAGCTGTCCAGGTTTTCAACACTGTTTATTAAAGAGGCTGTCTTTCCCCCACTACATATTCTTGCCTCTTTTGTTCTAGATTAATTGCTCATGTAAATAGGGGTTCATTTCTGACCTTCCTATTCTGTTCCATTGATCTGTGTGTCCTTTTTGTGTTAATACCATACTGGTTTTTTTTTTTTTCTTTTCTTTTTAAAATTTATTTTAAATTGGAGAACAATTGCTTTGTAATATACTGTTTTAATGACTGTAACTTTGAAAATATAGTATAGTGTGAAATCGCTCAGTTGTGTCTGACTCTTTGAGACCCCATGGACTTCTCCAGGCCAGAATATTGGAGTGGGGAACCTATCCCTTCACCAGGGGATCTTCCCAACCCAGGGATTGAATCCAGGTCTCCTGCATTGCAGGTGGATTCTTTACCAGCTGAGCCACCAGGGAAGTCCAAGAATACTGGAGAGGGTAGCCTATCCCTTCTCCAGTGAATCTTCCTGATGCAGGACTTGAACTGGGGTCTCCTACATTGCAGGTGGATTCTTTACCTACTGAGCTATGAGGGAACCCCAGTTTGAAATCAGGGAGCATAATACCTACAATTTTGATCTTCTTTCTCAAGATTGTTTCAGCTATATAGGTTCTTTTGTTCGTTTTAATTCTGATATTTTGATGCATGTATGCATGCTAAGTCTCTCTAGTCATGTCCAACTCTGGGTGACCCTGTGCCCTATAGCGTGCCAGGCTCCTCAGTCCATGTGATTCTCCAGGCAAGAATACTGGAGTGGGTTGCCATGCCCTTCTCCAGGTGTTCGTTTTAATTCTGATATTTTGATGCATGTATGCATGCTAAGTCTCTCTAGTCATGTCCAACTCTGGGTGACCCTGTGCCCTATAGCGTGCCAGGCTCCTCAGTCCATGTGATTCTCCAGGCAAGAATACTGGAGTGGGTTGCCATGCCCTTCTCCAGGGGATCTTCCTGACCCAGGGATCGAACCTGTGTCTCTTATATCTCCTGCACTGGTATGAATGTTCTTTACCACTAGCACCACCTGGGAAGGTATTTTGATAGGGACTACATTGAATCTGCAGATTGTCTTGGATAGTATGGTCATTTGAACACGCTGAAGAATTGATGCTTTTGAACTGTGGTGTTGGAGAAGACTCTTGAGAGTCCTTGGACTGCAAGGAGTTCCAGCCAGTCCATTCTAAAGGAGATCAGTCCTGGGTGTTCTTTGGAAGGAATGATGCTAAAGCTGAAACTCCAGTACTTTGACCACCTCATGTGAAGAGTTGACTCATTGGAAAAGACTCTGATGCTGGGAGGGATGGGGGGCAGGAGGAGAAGGGGAGGACAGAGGACGAGATGGCTGGATGGCATCATTGACTCGATAGACGTGAGTCTGAGTGAACTCCAGGAGTTGGTGATGGACAGGGAGGCCTGGCGTGCTGCAATTCATGGAGTCACAAAAAGTTGGACACGACTGAGTGACTGAACTGAACTGAATTCTTCCTAAAACACGAGTACAGTATATCTTTCCATTCATCATCTTCAATTTCTTTCATGTGTCATGATTTCAGTAGTACAGGACTTTTACCTCCTTATTCCTAAGTATTTTTATAATTTTTGGTAGGATTGTTAATTTTTCTTTCTGATAGTTTATTGTCAGTATACATAAATGCAACAAAGAACACACACAATTCACAACAAAAGAACAAACAATCTTATTAAAAAATGGACAGAAGACCTGATCAGACAATTTTGCATAAAAACATACAGATGGCCAGCAGGCACTTGAAAAGATGCTTAACATGACTAATTATCATGGAAATGCAAATATTAATACAAATGACATTAAGATATTACCTAACAATGTTCAGGATGGCTATTGTCAAAAAGACAAGAAGTAAAAAGTGTTAGAGCGTATGTAGAGGAAAGAAAATGCTTGTATACTGTTGGTGGGAATATAAATTGATGCTACCACTGTGGAAAATAGTATGGAGATTCCTCAAAAAATTGAAAGGTAGAACTAAAATATGACGAAAAAATTTCATTTCTAGGTATTGAAGGAAAAAAAAAAGAAAAACACACTAATTCAAAAAGGTAAACACACCTATATGTTCATTGCAGCATTATTTACTGCAGCATTATTTACTAAGATAAGGAAGCAACCTAAGTGCCCATCAATACATAAATGGATAAAGAAACCATGGTATACATTTATGATGGAATGCTATTCAGTCATGAAAAAGAATGAAATCTTATAATTTGTGACAATATGGATGGACCTAGAGGGTATTATTCTAAGTGAAATAAGTCAGACAAAAACAAATACTATATAATTTTACTTATATGTGGAGCTTAAAAACAAACAAATGAACAAACAATAACAAGACAAAAACAGTCATAGAAACAGATAACAAACGGGTGGTTGCCAGAGGGGAGTTGGGTTGGAGGAGGAGAGACATAGGTGCTGCTGCTGCTAAGTCGCTTCAGTCGTGTCCGACTCTGTGCGACCCCAGAGACGGCAGCCCACCCGGCTTCCCTGTCCCTGGGATTCTCCAGGCAAGAACACTGGAGTGGGTTGCCATTTCCTTCTCCAATGCAGGAAAGTGAAAAGTGAAAGTGAAGTCGCTCAGTCGTATCCAACTCTTCTGCGACCCCATGGACTGCAGCCCACCAGGCTCCTCCATCCGTGGGATTTTCCAGGCAAGAGTACTGGAGTGGGGTGCCATCGCCTTCTTCGGAGACATAGGTGAGAGAGATTCAAAGGTACAAACTTCCAGTTCCAAAATAAATGAATTATGGTATGATATGTACAGTATGGGGAATATGGCCAATAATTATATCTTTGCATACAGATCCCTGGTGGCTCAGAGGGTAAAGTGTCTGTCTGCAATGCAGGAGACACAGGTTCGATCCCTGGGTTGGGAAGATCCCCTGGAGAAGGAAATAGCAGCCCACTCCAGTATTCTTGCCTGGAAAATTCCATGGACGGCGGAGCTTGGTAGGCTACTGTCCATGGGGTCGCAAAGAGTCGGACACGACTGAGCGACTTCACTTCCTTCCTATGGTAACATATGGTAATTAGATTTATCATGGTGATCATTTTGAAATGTATCAAAATATCAAAACAGTATTTTCTGTACATGGAGCTAACATACTGTCAAAGGTCAATGATACTTCAGAACAGACAGACTTTTAGGAAAAAAGATGAATTTTGTGATTGCCAGGGGTGGAGACTAAGGAGAGAGAGGATTGGATGAAGGTGGTCAAGACTTACAAACTTCCAGTTATAACTAAAGATGCAATATACAACATGATAAGCATAATTAACACAACTACATTTTATGTATGACAGTTGTCGAGTAACTTCTAAGAGCTCTCATCACAAGAAAAAATAATTGCTTTTACATCTGTATCATATGATGAATGTTAGTTAAACTTACTGTGGTAATCATTTCATTATGTATATAAGACAAATTCTGTATGATTTAAACTTTTACAATGCTATATGTCGATTACATTTCAATATAGCTGAAGGGAAAAAGAAACAACAACAATTGAGAATGATGTTGGAATATATCTGCATACTTCTGAAAATTTGTTAAAGTTAGAATCCTCTTAAAATTTCTAAATGAATTGATAATGGCTTTCATTTTATGTTTTTTCAATGAAGACTCAAGTTCTCTATCCATCATATATTAAGACTCTTTGGAATAAAAAAGTTTAGTAGGAAAGAAGGAAGACAAGAAAAATTTGCTTATTCTGTAGATATTAAAAAGTGTGTCATCATTGTCAGTGCTACCAATAACTAAAAATTATACACTGAGCATCATTCTACAGTTTTGACAAAAACCGTGAAATTTTTGGAAGTATTAATAATGGAAAATACTTTGGACAATTCTGATAATAGTTTACTTTGGGGGAAAAATAATCCTAAGTAAACTTAATTTAGCATCATTCTAGTAAAGTAATGGTCAAAATTCTCCAAGCCAGGTTTCAGCAATACGTAAACTGTGAACTTTCAGATGTTCAAGCTGGTTTTAGAAAAGGCAGGGGAACTAGAGATCAAATTGCCAACATCTGCTGGGTCATTTAAAAAGCAAGAGGGTTCTAGAAAAATATCTATTTCTGCTTTGTGACTATGCCTAAGCCTTTGACTGTGTGGATCACAATAAATTCTGGAAAATTCTGAAAGAGATGGGAATACCTGACCACCTGATCTGCCTCTTGAGAAACCAACATGCTGCTCAGGAAGCAACAGTTAGAACTGGACATGGAATGACAGACTGGTTCCAAATAGGAAAAGGAGTATGTCAAGGCTGAAACTGTGAACTTTCAGATGTTCAAGCTGGTTTTAGAAAAGGCAGGGGAACTAGAGATCAAATTGCCAACATCTGCTGGGTCATTTAAAAAGCAAGAGGGTTCTAGAAAAATATCTATTTCTGCTTTGTGACTATGCCTAAGCCTTTGACTGTGTGGATCACAATAAATTCTGGAAAATTCTGAAAGAGATGGGAATACCTGACCACCTGATCTGCCTCTTGAGAAACCAACATGCTGCTCAGGAAGCAACAGTTAGAACTGGACATGGAATGACAGACTGGTTCCAAATAGGAAAAGGAGTATGTCAAGGCTGTATATTGTCACCGTGCTTATTTAACTTCTATGTAAAATACATCATAAGAACGCTGGGCTGGAAGACACACAAGCTGGAATCAAGATTGCTGGGAGAAATATCAGTAACCTCAGATATGCAGATGACACCACCCTTATGGCAGAAAGTGAAGAGGATCTAAAAAGCCTCTTGAGGAAAATGAAAGAGGAGAGTGAAAATGTTGGCTTAAAGCTCAACATTCAGAAAACGAAGATCATGGCATCTGATCCTCTCACTTAATAGGAAATAGATGGGGAAACAGTGGAAACAGTGGCTGACTTTATTTTATGGGGCTCCAAAATCACTGCAGATGGTGACTACAGCCATGAAATTAAAAGACGCTTACTCCTTGGAAGGAAAGTTATTAATGGCTTAAAGCTCAACATTCAGAAAACGAAGATCATGGCATCTGATCCTCTCACTTAATAGGAAATAGATGGGGAAACAGTGGAAACAGTGGCTGACTTTATTTTATGGGGCTCCAAAATCACTGCAGATGGTGACTACAGCCATGAAATTAAAAGACGCTTACTCCTTGGAAGGAAAGTTATTACCAACCTAGATAGCATATTCAAAATCAGAGACATTACTTTGCCAACAAAGGTCAGTCTAGTCAAGGCTATGGTTTTTCCAGTGGTCATGTATGGATGTGAGAGTTGGACTATGAAGAAAGCTGAGTGCTGAAGAATTGATGCTTTTGAACTGTGGTGTTGGAGAAGACTTGAAAGTCCCTTGGACTGCAAGGAGATCCAACCAGTCCATTCTAAAGGAGATCAGCCCTGGGTGTTCTTTGGTGGGACTGATTTTGAAGCTAAAACTCCAATATTTTGGTCACCTGATGTGAAGAGCTGACTCATTTGAAAAGACCGTGATGCTGGGAAAGATTGAGGGCAGGAGGAAAAAGGGACAACAGAGGATGATATGGTTAGATGGCATCACTGACTCGATGGACACGAATTTGTGTAAACTCCGGGAATTGGTGATGGACAGGGAGGCCTGGCGTGCTGCAATTCATGAGGTCACAGAGTCAGATACGACTGGGCGACTGAACTGAAGTGAATTGAATTTTGCTCATTGTCTAAAGTATGGTTGTTTTGTCCTGTTTGATTGCTTCTCTTTGTTTCTGTATTTTATCACTTCTCTGATTAATCTTATTTTTTGGCTAAAGCTTTTCCACAGGCAAAAGGCAGGGAGAGGACATAACAAGGTGAGCAAGAACCATTGGCTCCTGCTCCATTTCAATATCACCATATACTCAATTATCAAATCTGGAACATGGAATCTGTTTCTTATCTCTCTGTTCTTTACCCATCATGTGTAGTTAATAATCTTAATAAGGAATAAATTTGAGAACATAGACTCTGGAGCTATCAAAATTCAAGTCTCAGTTTTGCCATTAGCTCTATGACTTTGGGAAATTTATTTAGAATCCCTGTGCCTCAGTTACCACATTTTAAGTTTGCTAGTTTCAGCAAACTTTTATACTATCTCTCTAAATTCATTCTTAGCCATCATCACCCTGAATTAGCTAGGTTTCCACTGTTTCCATTTTAAATATTAGATTTTTTAAATTTCTTTTTTACTTTTATTGAGGTAACATTGTCCTCAATGTTACTCAATTGTATTATTGTATTATTAATAATAATACATTGTATCAATGTATTATTAAAGCATAATACATTTCATATTTGCAACATTATATTTTTACTTCTGTATAGTTTTACTTCTGCAGTCTTACAGCATGCTCACCATCAGATACACAAGGCAACCCTTTTGTTTTACTTCACTCTATTACCTCATTGTAAAATTAATCTTTATAAAACACCATGCTGATTATATTTCTTTTTCCCTTAAAATGTCAGAAGAGAGGGTCAAAAATCATGAAATCATATATAGACAAATTTACATTCTGCATTCATAGAGAGAATTTTCTCTCATCAAACAGTTGTGATTGTGGTCAAACCTAGATCCAGGATGTAAATCTACGACTTCTGAATCCACAGCTAAGATTTGTAAAATTTGCTTCATTTATTAAGTCTAATGTGCTTTTGTGTGTGTGTGAAGTTGCTTCAATCATGTCCAACTCTTTGTAACCCTATGAACTGTAGCCCACAGAATTCTGTCCATGGAATTCTCCAGGCAAGAACTCCATGCCATTCTTCATGGCAAGTGAACTGGGTTGCCATGTCCTCCTTCAAGGTATCTTCCCATCCCAGAGACTGAACCCATGTCTGTTATGTCTCCTGCATTGGCAGGAGTGCCAATGGCCAACTAGTGCCACATGGGAAGTCCCATAATGTCCCTTTATACAGCATTTACAATCTCTTTTTCTGAGAAATTGAAAGAATTTAAAGTAAACAGCTTTACTGTTTAGTAATAAATTTAATGTATTTGCTGACCACGTACTTCCCTTTATCCCCCTGTAGTAGATTAGTTATTTATAGTAAATCATGCATAATATATATATATATATTTTAATCCTGAGCTACAGTAATAGTCAAAGCTATGGTTTTTCCAGTAGTCATGTATGGATGTCAGAGTTGGACTATAACGAAAACCTTGCACCAAAGAATTGATGCTTTTGAACTGTGGTGTTGTAGAAGACACTTGAGTCACTTGGACTGTAAGGAGATCCAACCAGTCCATCCTAAAGGAAATCAGTCCTGAATATTCATTGGAAGGACTGATGCTGAAGCTGACACTCCAATACTTTGGTCACCTGATTCGAAGGGCTAACTCATTTGAAAAGAGCCTGATGCTAGAAAAGATTGAAGGCAGGAGGAGAAGGGGACAACAGAGGATGAGATGGTTGGAAGGCATCACTGACTCAATGGACACCAGTTTTAGTAAACTCCAGTCATTGGCTATGGACAGCGAGGCCTGGTGTGCTGCAGTCCATGGGGTCGCAAAGAGTCAGACACAACTGAGCGACTGAACTGAACTGAACAGAAAAGAACATTAATCCGTATAGACCTGTAGAATCAATATGCCCTAAGATGAAACTGGACTTCCCTGGTGGCTCAGGTGGTAAAGAATCTGCCTTCAATGCAGGACACCTGGGTTTGATCCCTGGGTTGGGAAGATCCTCTGGAGAAGGGAATGGCAACCCACTCCAGTATTCTTGCCTGGATAATCCCATGGACAGAGGAGCCTGGAAGGCTGCAGTCCATGAGGTCGTAAAAAGTTGGACATGACTGAGCGACTAAGCACAGAACGGTACAGCACAAGATGAAACTAGTTTACCCTAGGACATACAACATGTTTTTATGCACTGATGTTTTATGTTCAATCCACAGAGTATGTTTTGCTTTTAGTTTTATATCAGCCTGAGGCTTAGTCTTTGTGCCATTTCAAAATTTTGCCTTTACCTTTTAAAAAAATAATTGTTTTAATTATATTGGATTAAAAGTGGAATAAAGCACTTGAATCACTTGATTATTTGAAATAAAACTGATGTGATTAAATTGGACTTCTTAAACTAATAGTAACTTTAAATAAACAACCGGAAGACACAGTGTATTGGTTTTCCTTCTATGATATTGAGAATGATACCTGAAAACATCTTTTTTGAGTGTCCATTGAGACACAGCATGAAATTTTTAAAATGAGAAATAAGTAAACCATAAAAATTCTTTGGAACTCAATTTTATAATTGCTTTTACTTCACTATAGTTCACGTAGCTTTCTGTTTTTTCAGACAATAGATGGACGAGAACTGTGTATGTTATTTATAATTGGAACTGAGATGAATTTACCTCCAACTGTTCATTGTCAGTATTGTATCCAAAAGCAGTGGGAGGAAATCTACCTTCTACTAATATTCAATTTGCGAACATTCGTATCCTTATATCAGCAGGAAACTCGCTCCATAAATTACAGAAACAGATGCATATCACCAGGCAAGAAGAGGTTTACTCCTTTAAGATGCTGTGATAAGCTGGTATTTTATCAGCTAAGCACATCATCTTCACCTCAACATAAAAATGCATTTCATTAAGTATAATCTTTCTGGAAATTTTAGCAAATGAATGATATCAGAGCTGAAAATCTATAATCTCTGAGTGAGCTTAAAATTAGATTAAAAAAAAAAACTGCAATGATAGATAATGAAGAAAATCTTACGCCTGAAAAACTTGATCTTAGAAAGACATTCACAGGTGATATAGATAGCATTATTATATCCAGCTTGCTTATTCATGCAATTATTCAATATAAGAATTGGGGGAAGTACTAAAGTTAAATATGCTACAGATCTTGATTCTACCATTAATGACACAAAAATTTTAAGTTGAAGGATGATATATATAGAATGTTTTGAGGAGTAAGTAATATTATTTGGGGGAACTTTGAGTTCCCTGATCATAAAAGACAGCAGCTTATATATATATTCTTGATTTTTTTTTTTTTAAGAATGTGCAGTTTTGTTTTACTTTATATTGGTGTCTTCTACTTTTAGAAGCTACTTATTTGGACAGAGAGCTTGATAAGGAAATAAGGCAATTTTGTATTCTAGACTCGTGCTTATCACTGACTCACCTTTGTGCATTTTATTTTTCTCATATTTTGGGTGAATTGTTCAGGCATTAATATCTATACTACTTTCCACTTTCAATTTTAGTGTGCCAGCCATTAATGAATGCTCTGAACTGGCATTGCATTTCTACTTTTTGATAAAATAGTCATTGAATTTTCAAGAATCAGTAAACTATAAAATTTCCTGTCAATTGAAAAATTTTGCCAAACTTTCTATATTATATAAAATGTAGCAATCATTTGTCTTCTAGTTAGCCATAGACTGAAATTTAAATTTATGTTGTCTGAGAAAATATTCCAGCCCTAGAATGTATAAACTTATGCTAATTTTCATGAGTTAATTCAATATTATACAAATTTTCTTACTTTTTTCCCAGTAAATTGTAACCAATGAAGTGTTGTAACTGTCACACTTTTTCATTTTCTTCTTGCTAAATGTGCTTGTTAATTCATTCATTTAAAACTTTTCCATTTTAATAGATTTGTGAGCAAATTCTGGAGAACTATTTTCACCAAAGTTGTTGGCCATATAAAAAAAAATTAATTGACATTTCAATGAATGACTTCAATGAAATTCATTTGCAAGAATGCTGCAAGTGATGAGAACTTTAATATAGTATAAAAATTTTAATGTTTTATCATAGGAATGATATAAAGTAAGTCAGGATTCTTTGGCTGGAACTGCAGATTATGAGAAGTAACACTTATCTTGATTTTTTCTGATCCTCTCACTCTCCATAGAAATGCTGGAAAATTTCTGCTAGATTTTTGAGGGATCTACTCAGGTTTAGCAGTGACAAATAACACAAACTTATAACATTAAAAAAAGAATAAAAAACAATATGCATTTTTGCTAGTAGTTCAGCTCTACTCACATTAATTTCATGATATTTGTGAAATCAGTAAAAACTAAAATAAGATGTTAGAAGTTGAATTTGAAGTAAGAAGAAGGTGAAAGAACTTTTTAAAATCATATTTAAGTACTTATAAGGATCCTCTTCACATTTTTCCAGAAATATCCTTTATTTAATATTCACCCTGTGATATTTATCTTAATGCTGTATAATATATATAAAAATATGAGAAAACCATATATTTATATATTTATTTTTCACATGTACTCATGATATCATAAATTAATAAATATTATTTTTAATATGAACTAATCATTTCTCAAAACACTCAATGTAATACTGATGAAGCTGAAACTCCAATACTTTGGCCACCTCATGGGAAGAGTTGACTCATTGAAAAAGACTCTGATGCTGGGGGGGATTGGGGGTAGGAGGAGAAGGGGATGACCGAGGATGAGATGGCTGGATGGCATCACTGACTCAAAGGACATGAGTTTGAGTAAACTCTGGGAGTTGGTGATGGACAGGGAGGCCTGGCATGCTGCGGTTCATGGGGTCGCAAAGAGTTCGACACAACTGAGCGACTGAACTGAACTGAGAATATTCTCTACAGTTCAGTCACTCAGTCATGTCTGACAGCTAGCGACCCCAAGGACTGCAGCATGCCAGGCTTCTCTGTCCATACAGACTCCCAGAGCTTGCTCAAACTCATGTCCACCAAACTGGTGACGCCATCTAACCATCTCATCCTCTGTCATCCCCTTCTCGTCCTGCCTTCAATCTTTCCCAGAAACAGGGTCTTTTCAAATGAGTCAGTTCTTCACTTCAGGTGGCCAGACTATTGGAGTTTCAGCTTCAACATCAGTCCTTCCAAAGAATATCCAGGACTGATTTCCTTTAGGATGGACTGGTTGGATCTCCTTGCAGTCCAAGGGACTGTAAAGAGTCTTCTCCAACTCCACAGTTCAAAAGCATCAATTCTTTGGCGCTCAGCTTTCTTTATAGTCCAACTCTCTCATCCATACATGACCACTGATAAAACCATAGCTTTGAGTAGATGGACCTTAGTTGGCAAAGTAATGCCTCTGTTTTTTAGTATGCTGTCTTGGTTGGTCATAGCTTTTCTTCCAAGGAGTAAGTGTCTTTTAATTTCATGGCTCCAGTCACCATCTGCAGTGAATTTGGAGCCTCCCAAAAATAGTCTCCCACTATTTCCACTGTTTTCCCACCTATTTGCAATGAAATGATGGGACCCAATGTCATGATATTAGTTTTTTGAATGTTGAGTTTTAAGCCAACTTTTTCACTCTCCTCTTTCACTTTCATCAAGAGGCTCTTTAGCTCTTCTTTGGTTTCTGCCATAAGGGTGGTGACATCTGTGTTTCTGACGTTACTGATATTTCTCCTGACAGTCTTGAATCCAGCTGTTCTTCATCCAGCCTGGCAGTTCGCATGTTGTAGTCTGCATAGATGTTAAATAAGCTGGGTGAAAATATACAGCCTGGATGTACTCTTTTCCCAGTTTGGAACCAGTCTGTTTTTCCATGTACCATTCTAATTGTTGCTTCCTGACTTGCATACAGATTTCTCAGGAGGCAGGTCAGGTGGTCTGGTATTCCATCTCTTTCAGAATTTTTCAGTTTGTTGTGAGCCACACAGTCAAAGGCTTTGGCATAGTCAATAAAGCAGAAGTAAATATTTTTCTTGGGCTCTCTTGCTTTTTCAATGATCCAACGAATGTTGGCAATTTGATCTCTGGTTCCTCTGCCTTTTCTAAATCCAGCTGGAACATCTGGAAGTTCACGGTTCATGTACTGTTGAAGCCTGGCTTGGAGAATTTTGAGCATTACTTTGCTAGGGTGTGAGATGAGTGTAATTGTGCAGTAGTTTGAACTTTCTTTGGCATTGCCTTTCTTTGGGATTGCAATGAAAAGTGACACTTTCCAGGCCTGTGGTCACTGCTGAGTTTTCCAAATTTGGTGGCATATTGTGTGCAGCACTTTCATAGCATCATCTTTTAGGATTTGAAATAGTTCAACTGGAATTCTATCTCCTCCACTAGCTTTGTTCGTACTGATGCTTCCTAAGGCCCACTTGACTTCCCATTCCAGGATGTCTGGCTCTAGGTGAGTGATCACACCATCGTGATTATCTGGGTCATGAAGTTCTTTTTTGCATAGTTCTTCTGTGTATTCTCGCTGCCTCTTCTTAATATTTTCTGCATCCATTAGGTCCAGACCATTTCTGCCATTTATTGAACCCATCTTTGTATGAAATGTTCCCTTGGTATCTCTAATTTTCTTGAAGAGATCTCTAGTCTTTCCCATTCTATTGTTTTCCTCTGTTTCTCTTCACTGATCACTGAGTAAGACTTTCTTATCTCTCCTTGCTATTCTTTAGAACTGTGCATTCAGATGCTTATATCTTTCCTTTTCTCCTTTGCTTTTCACTTCTCTTCTTTTCACAGTTATTTGAAAGGCCTCCTTAGACCGCCATTTTGTTTTTTTCATTTCTTTCTTGGGGATGGTCTTGCTCCCTTTTTGCTGTACAGTGTCACGAACCTCCATCTATAGTTCCTCAGGCACTCTGCCTATTGAATCTAGTCCCTTAAATTTATTTCTCACTTCCACTGTATAATCACAAGGGATTTGATGTAGGTCACTGAATGGTCTAGTAGTTTTCCCTACTTTCTTTAATTTCAGTCTGAATTTGCCAATAAGGAGTTCATGATCTGAGCCACGGTCAGCTTCCAGTCCTATTTTTGCTTGCTCTATAGAGCTTCTCCATCTTTGGCTGCAAAGAATATAATTAATCTGATTTTGGTATTGACCTTTGGTGATGTCCATATGTAGAGTCTTCTCCTTTGTTGTTGGAAGTGGGTGTTTGCTGTGACCAGTATGTTCCCTTGGCAAAAGTGTTAGCCTAGCCCTGCTTTGTTTTGCCCTCCAAGGCCAAACTTGTCTGTTATTCCAGGTATCTCTCGACTTCCTCCTTTGCAGTCCAGTCCTTTATGATGAAAAGGGGATGCTTAAAAAATGTTAAAATTATAATCTATCTAAATACTGAGTTTTTTTTTTTTTTTTTTGGTCAAATCTTCACAATAAAAATGAACACAATTACACAATATACTGAGTATTTTTCAGGAGGTACATTTGTGAAACACATTTATGTGCTTTTTGTAATCTCTGGGGTCTATTTAGGTTGTACTAAATTACCTTCTACTGAGTGGTTATATATATGTTTTATGGTCAATAATATAATTATACCACTTTTATTTTGGAAATTTTAGTAAATTTCTGAAGTTCTGCTTATATGAACACAGTTTTCATGTGATTTATAAATGAAAACACCATTATTGAGGAGCACTTTGTGAACTTTATATAATTACCTTGCGCTTCCTTGACTTATTTAAACTATAATATGAAATAAAGAGAAGCCTTGAAATATCATAATTAATAATTCACTTATTTCATTGCCTTTATGCTTACAACATTTTGAAGTTGCATTATTTATCTTAACATTATTTTAAATAACTTAAAATTTAATTCTAATCTTAAATACCTTGTCCTCGTACTCACAGCATTATCGGCAGTGTGTTTTGATCCTGCTCTAAGAATGCAAAATTGCTAGATTATAGAATATCTAGTAGAGAACACACAAAAATAATCTTTGTCTTCAGTCTGGCCAACCTTATATTTGTTCCTGTATAGTCTGTTCATCAAAAAGAAAAGAATCATTTAATCATTCGGTTATTCATTTAACAAATATTTTTTGAGTGCCTACCATGTAAAAGACACGGATTTAGGCTGAAATATATAAGTCCTTATTTTCACGGAGCTTATGGTTTAGTGGTGGATACAGATAAACAGAATCAGGGACAATGCAGTCTTATATAGTCCATGATTAGGAAAAATGCCTTTCTATATTTAAATAGATGGTTAGTCTCCCATCACTCAGAGCTATTTGCATTACCTTTATTCTTCATGACCATTAGTTTCAGAATTCCTGCTCCCATAACTTCTTCATCAGTTGAATAGTTACTGGAGGAATGCCACAACAGACCTAGGACATAGAGGCGAATAATGAACTGTAGACAATTTTGTAATAGTCTCTAAAGCATTCACTCTTACCTCAAACACTGAAATGCAAATCAGCCACATATCTATTCGTTTTCTCTGCCAAAACAGCACTTTCCTAAGGATTATCATATCTCCATTGCAACATTTCACAAGGAGCTGATATCATGTAGTATCTCTAAGTAACTTCCAAAACTTCATACCATGCAGAGAATAACTTACCCATGGTGATATTCAGAATAGTGTCAACTTCGTGATCTGGTGCATGCAAATGTAACTTTCAAGTTAAATTTCACATTGAGAGTAGCTGGGAAATTTGTTGCTATGCAATCTAAAGATATCAAATTTTATACACTGCCAACTTTCTGTGTTATTGGGGAGGAAATGTTTTCTAATCCTATCCATAAAGTAGAGCATGTAGTCCATATACAGTATATTAACAGAATGGACTCTTACATTGGATGAGGATGGCAATCAATCAGCTATTATGATTTGACTTAGGATATTAGATGGTTTTATACTTCCTGAATGTATATACCTTACTCTCCCACAACCAGATTTGGTAGAATCTATTGCAGCAATTTTTACATTGATACCATGCAAAATAGTAGTCTGTTCTATGTTAAATGATGTTCAATGCTATGGAAATGATTTTTGGGAAATTCATTTCACAAGAGGTAGAAATTTTACATATATTTGCTTTGTATTATAAATGTTACAGATATCTTTTGCCACATAATGCCTTATAATTGCATTTTTCTTTCTGGTATCTATTTAGAGGAGTTCTTAATTTGATGGTGTCAAAATGTTCAATCTTTGTTTCTATGGTTACATTTTATGTATCTTGCTATCTTCCCATTACCAAAATAAAGCAGAAAAACCTCTGTATTTTCATTAAATATTTCCTTTCTTATTTGTGAATTTACATATTAACATAAAGTTTCATAAATGATATTTCCTAGGCCTTGGTTTTGTTTTTTCTATCAACAATTATTTGTCCCATCAAGACATTAAAAAATTAGTTCCTTCTCCACCTGTAATGAATGACTCTTCTATCTTATATCAAGCTTTTATATATCTTTTCTTAGCTTCCTATTCTGCAATATACTTTGTTCCTCCATTACTGTATCAGTATCATTGCACATCTTTTTAGATGGAGGTAATCCTTTATTAACTGCATAAATAATTATATAATGTTCTAGTAATTTCTATGACATCTAAATTTTAAGCCTAATGCAATAGTCTTTGACCAGTTTTAAAATTGAAGTATATTTATTGTATTAAGTATATAGATGTGATTCAGTACTTTTACAATTTAAACTCCATTAAATGTTATTACAAGGTAAATGGGTATTATTCCCCGTGCTACATAATACATCTTTGTTGTTTATCTATCTTATACAGAGTAGCTTGTACATCTTAATCCCATAAAACTAATATGCCCCTCCTCTCTATCCTCTCCCCACTGGTAACAGCTAATTTAATTTCTGTATCTGTGAGTCTGTGTCTGTTTTGCTATCTTTTTTGTTTGTATTGTTTTCAGATTCCACATATGTGTGATAATATACATACAGTATTTGTCTTTCTCTGTCTGACTTTTTTCATTAAGCAAACATTGTGTGTCCATCCACATTGCTGCAAGTGGCAGAATTTTGATCTTTTTATGGCTGAGTAATGTTCCATTTTGTATATGTGTGTGTGTGTGTGTATATATATATATATATATATATATATATAAATACTATGTAGATATAATATATTGCATCTTCTTTAGTATTTATTCCCTTGATATTTAAAACATTATTGATATGTATACCCCTCAGTTCAGTTCAGTTCAGTTCAGTTGCTCAGTCATGTCCAACTCTTTGCAACCCCATGAATCGCAGCACGCCGGGCCTCCCTGTCCATCACCAGCTCCCGGAGTTTACTCAAATTCATGTCCATCCATCCGGTGATGCCATCCAACCATCTCATCCTCTGTCATCCCCTTCTCCTCCTGCCCCCAATCCCTCTCAGCATCAGAGTCTTTTCCAATGAGTGATCTCTTCGCATGAGGTGGCTAAAGTATTGGAGTTTCAGCTTCTAGCACCAGTCCTTCCAAAGAAATCCCAGGGCTGATCTCCTTTAGAATGGACAGTTTGGATCTCCTTGCAGTCCAAGGAACTCTCAAGAGTCTTATACAACACCACAGTTTAAAAGCATCAATTCTCTGGTACTCACCTTTCTTTATAGTTCAACTCTCACATCCATACATGACCACTGGAAAAACCATAGCCTTGACTAGATGGATCTTTGTTGGCAAAGTAATGAATCACTGAGGAAGGCTTTCTCATCTCTCCTTGCTATATTCAGATGCTTATATCTTTCCTTTTCTCCTGTGCTTTTTGCTTCTCTTCTTTTCACAGCTATTTGGAAGGCCTCCTCAGACAGCCATTTTGGTTTTTTGCATTTCTTTTCAGTGGGGATGGTCTTGATCCCTGTCTCCTCTTCAGCGTCATGGACCTCCATCCAGAGTTCATGAAGCACTCTATCTAGTCCCTTAAATCTATTTCTTATTTCCACTGTGTAGTAATAAGGGATTTTATTTAGGTCATACCTGAATGGACTAGTTGTTTTCCCTACTTTCTTCAATTTGATTCTGAATTTGGCAATAAGTAGTTCTTGCTCTGAGCCACAGTCAGCTCCCCGTCTTGTTTTTGCTGACTGTATAGAGCTTTTCCCTCTTTGGCTGCAAAGAATACAATCAATCTGATTTCAGTGTTGACCATCTGGTGATGTCCATGTGTAGAGTCCTCTCTTGTGCTGTTGGAAGAAGGTGTTTGCTATAACCAGTGTGTTCTCCTGGCAAAACTCTATTAGCCTTTGCCCTGCTTCATTCCATACTCCAAGGCCAAATTTGCCTGTTACCCCAGGTGCTTCTTGACTTCCTACTTTTGCATTCCAGTTGGCACCCCACTCCAGTACTCTTGCCTGGACAATACCGTGGATGGGGGAGCCTGGTGGGCTGCCATCTATGGGGTTGCACAGAATTGGACATGACTGAGCGACTTCACTTTCACTTTTCACTTTCATACATTGGAGAAGGGAATGGCAACCCACTCCAGTGTTCTTGCCTGGAGAATCCCAGCAACAGGGGAGCCTGATGGGCTGCCATCTATGGGGTTGTACAGAGTCAGACATGACTGAAGCGACTTAGCAGCAGCAGCAGCAGCAGCCCCTATAATGAAAAAGACATCTTTTTTATGGGTTAGTTCTGAAAGGTCTTGTAGGTCTTCACAGAACCCTTATACCCTTATGTATACCCTTATGCCTATTTAATTACTTGTTTTTAGTTGTTTTTGTAGTTCGTTTGTTGTAATTTGTTTGTAGTTTTGTACTTTGTTTATATTCTTTATTTCTTCCCTGTAGTCTGATGATTTTCTTCTGTACCATGGTTGGATTCATTTCTCTTTGGTTTTTGTGTGTATATTTGAGACTTTTGATTTGTAGTTACTATGGAGTTCACATAAGTTGACCCATAGTTGTGTCTAATCATTTAATTTCAAACACATTCAAAACTACACTTCTTTACACTCCTCCTTTACATTTTGTGTTTTGAATGTCTTATTTTACATATTCATGCAACAGTTAGTTGCCCCTTAGCTACCCTTAGCTGTTTATTATAGTTATAATACTATAATTACTAATTCTAGTTATAATTAGTTATATATAATTATAAATAAGTTATAATTACTGTGATTATGTGTCTTTAGTCTTTGTACTGCCTTATTTAAGTGGTTGATACTTAAGTATGTATTGACCTTTCCTATTGCAATTGTCTCTTTCTTATAGATTCTTACTTCTTTCCACTTAAAAAGACCCTTTAACATTTCTTTTAAGGTTTAATTTTGATGAATTCTTCTACAGTTTTTAATTGTTGAGGATTTGTCTCACCTATTGAATTGATAATCCCACTGACCAGAGTATCCTAGGTTGCAGGCTTTTCTCTTTCAGCACTTTGGTTATGCCATGCTACTCACATCGAGAATGCAGTTTCTATAGTGAAATCAGCTGATAGCTTCATGGGATTGCCTTGTATATAACTATTTCTATTTCTCTTGCCTCCTTTAGAATTTCCTCTTTATTTTACCTTTTGTCATTTTAATTATGAAATTTCTTGGTGTAGATCTCTTTGGGTTCATCTTGTTTGGGACCTTCTGTGCTTCCTGTACTTGGATATCTGTTTCTTTTTTCAGATCTGGAAATTTTTCAGGCGTATTTCCTCAAATACTTTTTTGATCCCTTTCTCTCTCTCTTCTCATTCTGTGACACCTATAATATGAATGTTCATATGCTTAAAATTATTGCAGCGATCTCTTAAATTGTTTTTATTTTTTTTAATTTGCTTTTCTTTTTACAGTTCTGATTGGATGATTTCCATTCTATTTTTCAGGTCACTTATGCTTTCTTCTGTATCACTTAGTTTGTTATTCATCTTAGTCTGTATAGTGTGTATAGTGCTTTTTTTTTTTTTAATTTCAGCTATTTTATTCTTTTATGATTGGTTCCATGTAGCATTTTTTAGTTTCTTGTTAAAGTGTTTGCTGTGTATATCATTTCTTTTCCCTAATTAACATTTTTATTGCCAGTGCTTTGAATTCTGTTAAACTGTTTATGTCTATTTCATTTATTTTTTTCAGGAGTTTTCACTTGCTGTTCAGTTGAGAGTAGTTTCTCTGTGTTTTCATTTTGCTTAATTTTCTCTGCCTCTATGAATTTAGGTGAAATCATTACTTAGTGTGATATTGAAAGGGTGCTTGTGAGGGAACACCCCTGTGCAAACTATGTGTGCCCCGTGCCTGTGGTGAGAGGGCTAGATTTAACATGGACACAATCAACATCTTTCCGAGTGCGCAGACAGCCATCACCTTGGTAGGGGGTGATGCTAGAGATAGAGGTGCTAGAGCTGGCACTTGATGTGATGAGGCCTTCCTGTCGCTCTGCGGCCTTCCCTGGTCTATCAGACCTAGGGTCTAAACCCAAGTTGATGGCCCAGAAACCTTGATGGCCAGGGCTGAGTTGCCTCTGTTACCTTTACGTGTGTATTTTCTCTCTCCCTGCATGGGATACTTGTCCATGGGACACTTGTCCCAGAGGAGTGAAGAAGCAAGGGAGGCCTGTGTAGGCTCTTTGCTCATGTCGGTTGCAAAATTTCAACAAACTGCCTCTGCAGGCACCTGTGACTCTGCTTGGACACACCCCCGGGGTATAAGTTTCCTCTGCTCCTCATAGTTGATAATTGCCATTGACCTCTGCCGCCCCCACCCTGCTGTGGAAAATCTCTGCTGGGCAGGCGGTGCATGCCTGGCTTCTCAAGTATCGGGGGGTGAGGTGTGGTAGAGCTGTCACTATTGGAGATCCGGCATGCTTTGAGGAGCTTCGTGAGTAGATGCCAGCAATGGCTGCCACAAACACACCCCCGCAAGGGACCTCATCACCTCTGTATCTCACAGTCCAGTCCTTTCCCCGGTCATGGCCGCCCCACATCCACTGCTGCACCGTGATGGAGTTAGCAGCGTTAGACTGTTTGCTAGGACTGCACCGGGGTGTTTGATGAGACAGTTGCAGGAAAGCCAACAGATCTCTCTCAACACTTCCTTGGGTACAAACCTGCACAAACACACTCCTCTGAGTGGAGTTCAGACTTCCCACAGCCCTTCTATTAGTCCCAGTCTGTGGCTTGAACTGCTGCCCCCCAGGCTGCAGTCCTCCTGTGCAATCTCACTTTTCCTTCGAGTCCCTTCCCAGGGGCACATGTCCCCACCTGATTTCCTTCTGTTCCTACCCAACTACCTGTGTATCTTTCTTATAGCCTCGGTTGTACAAGCCTTGTCTGTGTGCCAGTTTCCAGTTAGTTTTCAGTAAGAATTGTTCCCGTCGAGATGTATTTTTGATGTGTTCATGAGATGAGGTGAGCTCCGAGGCCTCTTACTCCACCATCTTGATCCAAATCTCCACATAATGTCTTGTTGTTTAATCGCTAAATTGTGACCCCAAGGACCGTAGCCCACCAGGCTCCTCTGTCCATAGAATTTCCCAGGCAAGAATATTGGAATGGGTTGCCATTTCTTTCTTCAGAAGATCTTCTTTAACCCAGGGATTGAATTTGTGTCTCCCGCTTTGGCAGGCGGATTCTTTACCACTGAGTCACCTGGAAAACATCACCTACAGTCCTACTGTCTTTTTTGTAAGATCTTTATTTTTTCTAGGTTAAATGGATTCTCTTCTAGATTCTCTAAAATGTACTGAATATTCTTTGACTTGAGCCTCCATGTAATTTTAGTTTAACTTGTCAAGTCAATGAAAATTTTGTTGGAATGTTGGATAGAATCACAGTGACTTTTCATATGAATTGAGAAATATTGACATCTTTATAAATTAGTGCAATATATCTAAAATGTTTTGTACCTTCATATCTTTGAATTAAAAATTTTATAATTTTCTTTTTTACTTTTGCATATTTATTCTCACAAAAAATGCCTTATGTTCTTTGTTGCTAT
>SJYT01084791.1:102950-135682 GCA_006410635.1 Cephalophus harveyi | reverse complement strand
CATTGTAGTTCCTTTGAAGTAATCTATCTTCCTCCCTCCCACCCCCAACCCCATATCTACTTTATCTTCTCTATGAGTTGTTTTCCAACTTGACTGCAAATGATCTGGGTTTATTTTTATTTTCTATTTGGATTTCTTGGATTTCCAAAACCTAAAAATCTTTGCAGTTGAATCTATTCTGAATAATTCTCAGCCATTTTCTCTCTCAGGCTATTTTCTCCCTGGTTCACTCTCTACTTCATGATTTCATCCTAGAATTCTGAAATATGTTCATATTTTTATCCTATATTGTATCTAGCCTATTAATATTTCCTTAGAATTTTAATTCTATTTTTGTTTTTTAAAAATCATGATAATTGCTTTTCTGCTTGCATATTGCATTTTCTCTTCTATTTCCTTAGACATATGAAACACATTTATTTTAACATTTTCTACCTGATTATTTTACAAGCTGAATTAGGATTAAGTTCATTTATTTGAAATATCTCCTGTTTATTGCTTTCTTTGCCTGGCATTTGCTAGGATTTTTCCCTTTGGATTTTTAAGTGTGTGTTCAATTGTGTTAAAGCTCCCTTCATTAGTACTCCATGACTGCACGGGGCGTGCGGTATACAGCCTTCTTCTATGGAGGGTTTATGTTGTGCCTCTGCCACTCATCTAACCAGATGATAATACTTTAAATTCTTTCTTTTGAAATTGGAATTATTTTAAAAGATTCAGGCCACACAGATCATCTGATTTTTCTTCCCCATAAGAAAGCATACTTATGGATCTAATCTCAGAAGACGCATTTATTTTTCTTTTCTTCCAACAAAACTAAGACTGAGAAAGAAAATTTTCTTTTCAGTCTGGCATTGCTGGGTAAATTTCTCCACATCCTACCTTCACATGGAGTATTTTCCATTGTGACTTTGTCCATTATATGAGACAAAGAATATTTCAAAATCCTTCCAGCTTTCTGGATACCTTCAGGATATGCGTCAAAGGCGTTGTTGGCTGTTATCCTCTGTTCTTTATATTTCCAGCCTTAGAGAAATCCTGTTACATTTTTGGGGTTTTGTCCAATCATTTACATTGACTTCATTTTGTTTTTTGTAGCAAGTTTATCTGCGTTTTAGCTAAAAAATTTAGGATGTCTAAAAAAAAAAAAAGACAAAAAAAAAAAATAAAAAATTTAGGATGTCTAGCCCCATGTATGGAGAAGACAATGGCAATCCACTCCAGTACTCTTGTCTGGAAAATCCCATGGATGGAGGAGCCTGATAGGCTGCAGTCCATGGGGTCGCTAAGGACTGAGTGACTTCACTTTTACTTTCATGCATTGGAGAAGGAAATGGCAACCCACTCCAGTATTTACTTGCCTGGAGAATCCCAGGGATGGCGGAGCCTGGTGGGCTGCCATCTATGGGGTCGCACAGAGTCGGATACGACTGAAGCCACTTAGCAGCCCCATGTATCCTAATATGGAAGTTCATTTGTCTCTGTATTTTAATTATATTTAGCATGGTTAGCTTTGTTCAGATCTTATATTGGTGATAACTACTGTCAGCTAGTTCTCCCAACTTGTTTATTTTGTTCAGACTCTATATCTAAAGGCCTACTTTGGAGGAGGGTTGTTGACATTCTATGGACAGGCTGTTAGGTTGACTGATTACAATTATACTGGGGAAAAAGTGGACTAAATTAGAGCCACGTGCATATGCTAGTAGAGCAAGTTGACCTTGTTGTCTCACATACTTTTTAAACATCTGGCACCAGATTTCATTTAACCTTGTGGAGAGTAAATCCTATTTTAATGTGAAGATCTTTGAGTTTTTGATGCATCTTCACTTCAGCATGGAACTGTTGTATGCTTCATTAGAAGGGGATATACTAGATATCAATTTTCTTCATTATTAATGAACATTTTGTTTAGAATTGTTTTAGACATAGAGAGAAGTTGCAAAGATAATATAGAAAGTTTTCATATATTCCACAACTAACTTCCTCTCCTGTTAATATCTTATACTAGTAAGGAAAATCTGTTATAACATAAGAACCAATTCAGGTTAAGTAGAAGTCCACATTTTATTCAAATTTCCTTCAGTTCAGTTCAGTTGCTCAGTCGTGTCCGACTCTTTGTGACCCCATGAATCGCAGCACGCCAGGCCTCCCTGTCCATCACCAACTCCCAGAGTTCACTCAGACTCACGTCCATCGAGTCAGTGATGCCATCCAGCCATCTCATCCTCTGTCGTCCCCTTCCCCTCCTGCCCCCAATCCCTCCCAGCATCAGAGTCTTTTCCAATGAGTCAACTCTTCGCATGAGGTGGCCAAAGTACTGGAGTTTCAGCTTTAGCATCATTCCTTCCAAAGAAATCCCAGGGCTGATCTCCTTCAGGATGGACTGGTTGGATCTCCTTGCAGTCCAAGGGACTCTCAAGAGTCTTCTCCAACACCACAGTTTGAAAGCATCAATTCTTCAGCGCTCAGCCTTCTTCACAGTCCAACTCTCACATCCATACATGACCAACCACAGGAAAATCCATAGCCTTGACTAGACAGACCTTAGTCGGCAAAGTAATGTCTCTGCTTTTGAATATGCTATCTAGATTGGTCGTAACTTTCTTCCAAGGAGTAAGCGTCTTTTAATTTCATGGCTACAATCACCATCTGCCGTGATTTTGGAGCCCCCCCAAATTAAGTCTGACACTGTTTCCACTGTTTCCCCATCTATTTCCCATGAAGTGATGGGACCAAATTTCCTTACCTTTTGCTAAATGTCTGCTATTCTAGGATCTTATCACATCACATTTAATCTTCATGTCTCTTTAAGATCTTAGTAGCTGTTACAGTTTCTTAAGCATTTTCTTATTTTTAGTGACCTTGATAATTTTGAGGAGTACTAATCAGGTATTTTATGGAACACTCCTTATTTGTCATTTTCCTGATGCTTTTCTCATGGCTATATATGTGCTGTGTTATAGACTGGGGGGAAGTCCACAGAGATAAGGTACCCTTCTCATTACAATCATATCATGATATGTGCTTGTCATTGTGACTTATCTTCTCCCCCTTTCTCATACTGTACTCTTCCCCTGAAACTTTCTATTGCACTGTGCACACATAGGGAGGGGGAAATTGTGCTTCACTTTTTTGAGTTCAGAATATCTACATAAAATATCAATATTGGGGATTATTCTGTACTGATTTCTGTTTGTTCTCCACAGGAGCTCTATTATTTGACATTTTAGTTAGACTCATGTATTTTTACTACACAATAACAATATTAATAATATTATTGCATTTGTTAATATGCTTGTAATTAATTATGATCATTAACATTAATGACCCATTAGCTTTAACCCATTAACACATAGATGGTTTTAGCTTTCTCTTCTGGTTTGGCTGTATCCTTGTACTCCAATAGTGATGAACCAAGTTCTAATCACGTTCAGTTTATTTATTTAAATTTTAAGTTTCAGGGTAAAATGTGCAGTGGTTTCAGAATTGTTAAATTGTTCTCCCATGGGGCACAACTTTATCAATTAGAGTCGAGTCCTTATGTACAATTCTTTTTGTTTTGATCTTATCATTACTACTTATTTCCAAAAACACATGGGTCAATACATTCCCCAGTTCCCCTCAGTGAAATTATTTCATTCATTTGAAATATGGTTAGCTACTTTTGTAACATTCTGAATTCTATCTTGGATTTCCCTATTCTCCTATGCTTTCCTAAATGATTTTTAAAATATTTTCATATATATGGCTTTATTCTTTGCACTGTGAAGTTCTACATAGATAACAATTTCACTGCTTTTAAATATCCTCTGTACTTCACCTATTCACACCTCCCTCTTCCCAAAGCCCTTAGGAACCATTGACCTCTTTGCCATTTCTGAAGTCTTGTTTTTTCCAGTATGTCAGCCAAATTGAATGCTGCAGTGTGTAACTTTCTCAGATTGATTAATTTCACTTAGCAATACACATTTAAGAATCATCTGTGTATTTGCATGGATTTTTAACCCATTCCTTTTTTCACTGAATACTTTCCCATTGAATGTATGACTTTAACCACGTTTGTGTAAGGATTCACCTCTTAAAAGTTGTTTGTGTTTGAATTTTGGCAATTATGAATAAATGAGTGCTAAATATTTATGTACGTTTTTTCTGTAGACATAGATTTTAAAGCCAGTTAAATAAATTCCTTGGAGCCCAATCCCTGGATGATATTATGAGACTACATTTAGCTTTGTAATCAATTGCTTATCTGTATCTAAAGTGGTTATATCATTTAGCATTCCCAAAACAATGAATAAGAGTTTCTGTAGCTCTGCATTTTGATAGCATTTGGTATGATCAAATTTTTGAAATTCAGCCATTATAATGTTTAGTCAAATCTCATTGCTGTTTTAATTTGCAGTGTCAATGACAAATTACACTGAATATTTTATCATGTTTATTGGCCACTAGTGTACAATATGTTGAGATCAACTGCTTATAACATGTTGAGGTTATTTTTTTCAGATTTTCTGCACATTTTAAATGAATTTTTGCTTTTTATTAATTGAAATATAGTTGATTTACAATATTGTCTTAGTTTCAAGTGTATAGCAAAGTGATATATATTTTTCCAGATTATTTTCCATTTTAGGTTATTGTAAGATATTGACTATTTTCCCCTGTGTAACATAGTACATCCTTGTTGCTTACCTATTTTATATATAGTAATGTATATATGCTATTATTGCATATCCTAATTTATCTTTCTCCCTTGCCTTTCCTCTTTGGTAACCATAAGCTTTTTATATGTCTGTGAGTCCACTTCTGTTTTGTAAATGGATATATTTGTATTATTTTTAGGCACTGTGATAAGTGATATTATATAATATTTACTTTTCTCTGATTTACTTAGCTCAGTATGGTATTCTCTAGGTCTATCCATGTTGCTGCAGATGGCAATGTTTCATTCTTTTTTGTGGCTGAGTAATATTCCATTATAATACCACATCCTCTCTGTTATCCATATGTTGATGGCCAGTTAGTTTGTTTCCACATTTTGGCTATTGTAAGCAGTGATGCTATAAACATTGGCATGCATATAAATTTTTTAATTAAAGTTTTCATATTTCTAGTGATATGTTCAGGAATGGAATTGTTGGATCATATTGTAACTCTGTTTTTAGTTTTATAAGGAACCTCCAAACTGTTTTCCACAGAGAGTGCACCAATTTACATTCCCACCCATAGTATAGGAGGTTTCCCTTTTTCTCATACCCTGTGGTTTTGTTTTCTTATTGTTGAGCTTTAAGAATTCATTGTACATTTTGGATGCAAATCCTCTATCAGATAAGTGATTTTAAAATATTTTCCCAGTCTTTTTACCCAAGTTCATTTATAAACTCAGTGAAATCCCAACCAAAAACCCAGCAAGATATTTTATAGGTAGTTGCTTACTCTTTCTGTATTCCATATTGCAGTAACCAGCCACCTTTTATGTTAGAATCTTTGCAATAATTTATTGGGGTTTCCCTGGTGGTGCAGATGTTAAAGAATCTGCCTGCAATGCCTATTACCTTTAATCTCAATAACCTTCATGTTTTAAACAACGTGTCTCAAATATCTCCTGCCTTTCATTTGCTGCTGCTTTAAGCCACATCCCTAGTTTTTCTTGCTTTAACTTTTGTAAAGTGTCCTACTAAAGTACAGGGTGGCAGAATACACCACCTCAATGTGCACCTCAATGTGCCCCTTTGGCATAGGATTATTTTGAGCTAAAGGCATATGAAAACAGCAGGTATCAGAAAACCATTCTGACCTCCCCTTTTCCTCCTGAAAGCAGGAGATAAAACTCCCATGTGAAAAATGTTCTCCGTGTTTGAGGATGAAAGAAACATTCTTATCACCAGAGATAGGGAGTAGAAGCCAAGAGAATTCTGTACAAGCAGATCTTGTTCAAATAATGCTTATCTTTCTTTAGCCTCCCCATATATTTTAGTTACTTTTCAACAACTGCCTCCTTTTACTCAACCTAATGTAAAAGCATATAGGTTTGCCACTTCTTTGGAACTTCATTTCCTTGTGAAAGGTCATGTGTCACTGAAAACTTAAATAAATTTGTCTGCTTTTTTCCCCAATAATCTCCCTCATGTCAATTTAATTCTCAGACCTAGCTGAAGACCCTAACAGAGCAGAGGTAAAATTTTGCCTCCATTGCAAAAGTAATGGCTTTTAAGGCATCTCACGGTTAACATCTCTGTTATGTCTCTAGCCCATGCGTTCTACAGCTGGAGTGTGATTTTATTTCTCAGAGGGTAAAAAGGGAAACCCTCTTTATAGGTATAGTTAAATTCAAATGAGTTATAATGACTTTTAAAGTTTTTAACTACTTAGCAGTCACTGACCTAAACTATCTGCATATTGCTCTGCATCCCACATCCTCTAGTCTTTAGTCTATTCCCTCACATCCTGAACCACTGTATGCTTTTTCTTAGCCTTATTTTGCCCATGCCTCCTTTTTAGCTTGTAATAGTTTCAATTTAGCTACGAAAATTTCATTCTAACTGATCAATTGAACAATAGAAATTATCAATGAATATGAGGTTTGTATTGTGAAGAGACATCAGTTTTATTGCCAATGGTGTAATGAATAGGCATTTTCTTGGATTATAACTGCACGTTTTAAGTTTACTTTATAGTGCTTTAATGAACAATGGAGAAAGAGAATTGAGTAGAACATCAATACATAGGTTCATAAAGATAATAATATTAAAGACTGTCATTAAATACCCTTATATCTTTGTATAAGATATTAAAATGTAATATCCACCATTGAATTCCACACTTAAATATAGTGTACTTTGAAAAGGAGCATATATATGAATACATAGAGGAAAAATTAAATTAACTTCAGAAAAAAACCACACACAACATTTGAAACATAAGGGAAATATTTTGGAAGTATCACTCTCAAACGAATGACATGTATCCACAGAGAGCTTTCCTATGAAGAGCTATAAAATAAGATCTTTAAAGAAGCCAAGTGGATGGAGGGTTTAATTCCAGATTTCTTGGTAAGTAGAATAAAAAAATGATGACTTGGGTTTTTTCCCCACTTCTGTGAATGTTTGCTAAACTTCATGTTATTGTGATCTCTGATATTTGCAAATATTGTGAAGACTGGGCAACAATGGAAAAGATGTATGTGTGTTTAGCCATACAAATACACACTATTGGCAAGTCCACTTAAACAAATTATAAGCTCTCAGTAAGCAACCCCCCCAAAAACAAAAAACAGGGCTTCCCAGTGGTGCCAATGGTAAAGAACCCACCTACCAATGCAGGAGATGCAAGAGATGCAGGTTCAATTCTATGGTCTGAAAAATCCCCTGGAGAAGGAAATGGCAACCCACTCCAGTACTCTTGCCTGCAAAATTGAATGGACACCGGGGCCTGGCAGTCTACAGTCCACGGGATGGCAGAGAGTCAGGCACAATTGAGCACACATGCAAGCCAAAGATAGTCTTAGAAATAAGAAGGAGCTCTTCCATGATTTGGGAAATGATAAATTGAATGTATTAAATTTCATAATATTTTACTACTATGCCGGCATACCACTCCCTTTGTAAAGGAAGTATATTAGATGAAGACATCTTCTAGTTAACAGGAAAAATAAGTAGTCCCTTTTACCTGGAATCTTCATGAAGCTTGTCATGCCACATTCACAGCTTAGTTTTCTGCTATGGGACAGAAGTTCCACAGGAAAGGAAAAAGCCAATCAAGTCACCAGGACTTATATAACAATGTGACTAAAGCACTTTATTGTACAGAATATATACTCTCACTTTGTTAGAGAAAAGTATACATGCTCTGTGCATTAAGGTAAATTGTGACAAAGAATATTTGACTGGCAGAAGCTTCATAGATTTATTCAGCCACATAGTCCTAACCTATGGCATAAGAGCTGATGATACCCTGGTCCAAACAGAATTCAGAGAGAGAGAGAGAAATTCACAAAGATTTTTGCCCTCTAATGTACGCAAACTTTACTAAAATCTCTCCTGTTTCTTCTCATTTCCACGGTACCTACCATGCATGGCAAAGAAAATACAAAAGTGACAGAAGTGCTACATTCTCAAGATAAATGATAGCAAACGCTGATTAATTTGCATGAAGACATCTTCTTTGTTTCCTTTACTTTACAAGTTTTTTGTTAGAGCACCTCATCTGAGAAATACAGCTCCTGTCTAGATGTTAGTCTCAGTTCCAGAGTCACTCTTAAGCGTGACTCTAGAGATGAGGATAAAGTATGTAATCTTATTCTATTTGAAGTAAAAATCTGGATCCTTCAAGACTTGTTAGAGTCCAATATGTGTAATAAAACCTGAATTCTCTGGAATTTTTTGATGTTTGTCAAACATCACAAAAATGCCACAGATATGGGAAAAGAGTAGCCGGGTAACTCTCAAGCAATAGGCAAGGTTTAAACAAGATAGCGGCATGTTTTCCTTCATGATTTAAAAGTTTTCTTTTTAAACAAATCTTAAATATATAAAGTTAAGGACAACAGTAGGGGAAACTCATGCTAGAAAGAAAGTGAATTGATTTGCTTAAAGTATCTTAGAGGCTCAGAAAAAGAAATGAAGTCTTCAAACAGCTGGTCTCACGCTCAGTTCAATCTCTCATGCTTGGAATAGGTGAGCTGATATCTAACTCAGGGTCGTTGAAACTTTCACAGTAGATGTCTTATGAAACAACTTTAATGAAATGAGCTTGCCAGTCCACTCAAAGGTGTGTAATAGCATTTTCCTTTGATCTTTAATTCATCTATTTCACTTCCTCCTGAGCTGATTTAAAGTAAAACTTTAATAGCTAGTTGCAAGCTCTTTGAGATAACCCTTCATTGCCTAATTTTGTATTCTCTGGAACTTATTGGCTTGCCTAAGAAGGAGCATAAGCGAGTAGAGATGTGGATGAAACTTGATCTGCCTTGAGATGATAACTGCAGGATTCACTGTAACCATAAATGTTTTATGATTCCATATAATAACAATAGAAGGGAATCAGGAATCCTAAAAATAGGAATATTTATCAAGTTACAGATATGTCTCACATGAACATAGATGCTTCATATGCAAAATCCAGTATATGATTTTAGATTGCTGCTATCATTGAGATTAACCAAATTTCCACCATTTAAATTTTTCTTTTTATAAAGTAATACTCACCTAGAAGAGGGTGTGGCAACTCACTCTCGTATTCTTGCCTGGAGAACCCCCTGGACAGAGGAGAGTGGAAGGCTACAGTTTCACAGAGTCACAAAGAGTTGGACATATCTGAAGTGACATAATATGCATGCAGTTTATGATACAGAAGGATAATAGTGATATATAAAATGTTATTACTTAAATATATATATGTATTTTAACAAAAGTGTAATGTAAAAAGTTATTGTCTGTTAAGATAATCTAGTTAGTCATATATTTAAAAATCTAAGCTGTTAATTTAAGAAGATAGTTTTCTAAATTTATGAAGGCTTTGCTCATGCTGCTGCTGCTGCTGCTAAGTCGCTTCAGTCGTGTCCAACTCTGTGTGACCCCATAGACGGCAGCCCACCAGGCTCCTCCATCCCTGGGATTCTCCAGGCAAGAATACAGGAGTGGGTTGCCATTTCCTTCTCCAGGCTTTGCTCATAATGAATAGTTAATTCCTTTCAACTGTTGAGTATAAAGATATGATTTATAGAATAGAATAGAATATAAAAATAAGGTCTCAGAGAGACCATGAATGCATGATACTATTAGGATTTACTATAATAAGGACAAATAAAATATAAAATTATTGGGTAAATATATAGGATCATAACTAAAACAAAGGAAATTTTAATATTGTAATAACTTCATATGCTGTATAATATATTTGTTTTTCAGTTGCTCAGTTGTGTCTGACTACAGCCTGCCAGGATTCCCTGTCCTTCACCATCTCCTGGTGCTTACTCAGACTTATGTCCGTTGAGTCAGTGATGCCATCCAACCATCTCTTCTTCTATTGTCCCTTTCTCCTCCTGCCTTCAATCTTTCCCAGCATCAGAGTCTTTTCTACTGAGATGGTTCTTCACATCAGGTGGCCAAAGTATTGGAGATACAGTTTCAGCATCAGTCTTTCCTAAGAATATTCAGGATTGATTTCCTTTAGGATTGACTGGTTTGATCTCCTTGCAGTCCAAGGGACTCTCAAGAGTCTTCTCCAACACCACAGTTCAAAACTATCAATTCTTTGATGTTCAGCCTTCTTTATGGTCCAGCTGTCACATCCATACATGAGTACTGGAAAAACTATAGCTTTGACTAGACTGACCTTTGTCGGTAAAGTTATATCTCTGCTTTTTAATATGATGTCTAGGCTGAGTTGGTGTCAGGGGCCAGCGTGAGGAATCCCGCCCGTGACAAGGTCATGCGGAAGGAAGCCTGACAAATGCAGGGACGTGATCAGGTTTCAGGGGGTTCCCCCTGGAATTTCCTGAGCATCTACCCCCCCAAAAAAATAAGAATCTGCTGGCCTTTATACTCTGCTTTTCCACTCTTCTGATATTTTCTGGAAAAAGTCAAATCAGGGCTTTGGTCTTCTGCATTTGAAAGGGATGTTTCAGTTAAACCCCCTCTGATAGCTCTCTAGCTTGCCTAACAGGTTCCCCAGACCTCTTACAGCTTGTGAATTGCTTACAGCCTCCCAACCGTGAGAGGTACAAAGCTTAAAAGCATCTTAAAGAAACAGAGCCTTTTCTAAAGGGTTAAAAATTATATTGGTAGAGGGTTTTCACTGTTGACTCAATGATTGCTGCCAGGCCTCCATATTCTTTATCTTTTAGGCACCTGGGAGGATGTTAATCAATGTAAATGGGATATGGGAAAAGATATATAGCAGTTTTGATGTTAGCAACACTAGACTTTTGAGTTACTTACTTTTCTTTGTTATATATCACTGCACTCCTCTTGTGTCCTTGCTATGTAAGAATGTAACTTTATTTAGTGCTTTCTGAGGGTGGCACCAGACTTTGGGAAGATCAACACAAATAAGTTGACAAACCCTTATCGGAAAAAGGCTGTAAAATGTAAATTGGCCCTTTTTGGCTAGAAGATGATGTAAATCACCTAAGACTTGTGTATACAATTAGGTATGCAGAGAGAAAACCCTGGTTTTGATAAGAGTCAGGGCTGCTGATGCTGCATAATTTTGTATTACCCATTGATCTCTATGTGCAAAAAAAAAAGGTATAATAGGAGATTCTAGACAATAGAGGCCAGGACCAGTCTCTGGACTGGCTTCCCCCGTGTCTCCTCTTTACTTTAATTTCAGGCTGAATTGCCATCTGGGGCATGGAGGCTCACCAAGTCTACTTACTTATCCTGGCTTCTAAGATGCGTAAGAGAGCCCAAGGCGGGGCACTCTCCGATATTCAAACGGACGCTGGTGGCCTAACGTAGATGATGCAAGTTCCTTGTCTGGAACTTTATTGGCCTTTCCACATAGACCAAGTTATTCAGCCTCTTTTCTCCACTTAATTTTCCTACTATACTATTTCTTCCTAATCTAATCTACTCTTACATTAATAAATAAATAAGTTTTCCTCACCAACGCCGTCCACCCTTCAAATTCCCTGGATCCACCGGGGCTGGACCCCAGCAAGTTGGCAACTGGATGGAGAAGGCAATGGCAACCCACTCCAGTATTCTTGCTGAGAAGGTCCCGTGGATGGAGGAGCCTGGTAGGCTGCAGTCCATGGGATCGCTAGGAGTCGGACAGGACTGAGTGACTTCACTTTCACTTTTCACTTTCACGCATTGGAGAAGGAAATGGTAACCCACTCCAGTATTCTTGCCTGGAGAATCCCAGGGATGGGCGAGCCGGGTAGGCTGCCGTCTATGGGGTCGCACAGAGTTGGACACGACTGAAGCGACTTAGCAGCAGCAGGTTGGTCTTAGCTTCTCTTCCAAGGAGCAAGCGTCTTTTAATTTCATGGCTGCAGTCACCATTAACAGTGATTTTGGAGCCCAAGAAATTATGGTATGTTACTATGTCCATTGTCTTCCCATTTATTTGCCTTGAAATGATGGGACTGGATGCCTTGATCTTAGTTTTTGAATGTTGAATTTTAAGCCTGCTTTTTCACTCTCCTCTTTCACTTTCATCAAGAGGCTCTTTAGTTCCTCTCTGCTTTCTGCCATAAGGGTGGTGTCATCTGCATATCTGAGGTTATTGATATCTCTCCCGGCAACCTTGATTCCAGGTTGTGCTTCATCTAGCTCATCATTTCGCATGATGTACTCTGCATAGAAGCTAAATAAGCAGGGTGACAGTATATAGCCTTGAAGTACTCCTTTCCCAATTTGGAACCAGTCTGTTGTTCCATGTCTGGTTTTAACTGCCACTTCTTGACCTGCATACAGGTTTCATATGAGGCAGGTAAAGTTGTCTGGTATTCCAATCTCTTTCAGGATTTTCCACAGTTTGTTGTGATCCACACAGTCAAAGGCAATATTTATTGCTTTGTTGTATGCCTGAAGCTATTATAATTTTGTAGCTACAATGCTGTCCTTGTGTAGTTGCTAAATCATGTCTGACTCTTTTGCAACTTCATGGACTGCAGCCCACTGGGCTCCTCTGTCCATGGGATTCTCCAGGCAAGAATATTGGAGTGGGTTGCCATTTCCTTCTCCAGGGGATCTTCCTAACCCAGAGATCAAACCTGTGTCTCCTACATTGGCAGGCAGATTACCACTGAGCCAGCCAGGAAGCCCATGTCAGCTATATTTCAATTAAAGATAAGAAATTCTAAGAGATATAAGAAAATAAATATGGAGAATTAAGAATTTTAATGTCAAAGTAACTGTTTTTATACATGATTCTATCTTCCAGATTGATTCTAATAGGAAAGTAAAATAATACTTATTATTCATGTATGATTGCAAGCTGAAAATTCAGTTTAAGAAAATCTAATTGATTCTCTTTGGTGATATGCATAATTTTTAAATCAAAATTAAAGAAATTAAGTGTGCATAATTTTAAATCAAAATTTGCATATTGCCAAAGAGAATTAGATTTTCTTTGGCAATATGTATAATTTTTAAATAAAAAATACTTTAGCTTTCACTTCTGAAAAGTTGATGTGAAAAAGGAGGTAAAATTAAAGGGTTAAAATTTTTGCAGTTTCTTCCACGGGCTACCACCCTATATTTTGTTTTACTTGCTTTAAACAAACCATCTTCTCAGAACTAAAATCAAGGGAAACAATGGATAGTGTTACACTTGAAAAAATACTGTTTTGAAAGTTAGAAAATAGAGATAAATAGACATGATCATCTGACTTGTCCTACTAACTGGCCATTACAGCTATATTTTGCCCCAGAGATTCATATATTTTCTTGGGGCTTACGTTTGTTCTTGGTTCTTATTGATTCTTTATGTAGAGCCCTATATTTAAAGATATGGAAGAAAATCTGATGATTTTCTTGTGATCTAATCAGTCTCTTTAGTTCAAAGTGAGGCAATTCTAACCACTAGAACAATATTCTTATCCAAGATTACTTACCCTTCTGGCACAACTTTTTTTTTGTCCAATGCCATTTTTTTCAGGTCTGTCAGATAACTTACCCTTTCTTGTCTTAGTATATTTTTGTTTGCCTTGACACATTATGTTCATAGTCAGTAAATAACCACATGTGAATCAATTTTCTATCTTTCCATTCATTGCTTTCAAAGTTGATGGAGAGTTTTTATCAATAATAATTTTAGAGACTTCGTTATGTTATCATTATTCCAAAGGTCTCTATCCACATATATGTGACTGGGATACTAACCAACATGGTTCCTGAAATCTGCCTCTAGATACTTACTGCTACTCCTTCAGCCTCCGAGGCTGCCATTGTTGTTGGCTTGGGGCCATCACCAGATGCCTTATTGGAGGCACAGCTCTGTCCAAGTCCTTAGTATTGAAAGAAGAGTCAATTGGTTATTTCTGGCTGGTGTTGATGTATCTGCCATGACCTATGTGGGGCTTCCCTCAATGTTGCTCTCACTCATCCTGTTGTAGCCACACTTTAAGGGAATAATTGCTAATGAAGGATCAAATTTTGTCTACTTTTGGGCAAAAAAAGGGCATGCCTTCCAGCCCTTATTCTCTAGACTAATTTTGAAACATCTGACCCTCTAAATATTAATATGTCTAAGCATTTTTGAGGTTAAGTTTTATTTTCGATAGAAATTCATCCAGATGTCCAACAGGGATATCTGAAATCATTGTTGGCTTGAATGGTGACCCTCCCCTCTTCAGGGCTCTGATATAGCATTGATTCCATTACCAAAGGTAATCCCCAAACAGTGATTTTCATTTGTGCTACTTTTTTATATGTACATCTATATAAAAACTTGTGAATGTGAAAAACTGTGCCTTTAGTCATTTTCAGTTATAGTTTCTGGTCTTCCTAATAGTTCAAGACCCTTGGTAACTGGTTGGCATCTTCTCTTAATTAAGAAGGTTTATTAGGTATTGCCAGGGCTCTTAGTCATGTTCATTATAGCCAAATGATTTGTGTCTACATAATATGTGTAGCAGATGCTATTGGTGCTCTGCCTAGATGCCCTCAGGTCTCTCTTACTGTTTCTATGTACTCATCACTAGTTTGTTATTTTGCCTCTATGGTCTGTACCTCAGATATAGCCAAGAGCTATTTGAGCCACTGTGCCTACATGTATAGAGAGTCAGAAGCGCCTGGGGGCGTTATATCACTCATGGGTAATCCTTAGCCAGTGACTGACTGGTAGACTGATAATGGGAATATAAAAGGCCTACATTGTTCAGCAAAGTATAAATTCCACTCCAAAATTTCCCTGAAGGTTTAGCTGAAGCTTAAGCTTTTCCCACATTAAGATTCTCTGGATCCAGCTTTGCTATCCTCAAGTCTTTGTTCATAGTTTCCAACCTGTAGAAGGAAAAAGGTAATAGAGAAGAATCAGTTCAGTTCAGTCGCTCAGTCATGTCCGACTCTGCGATCCCATAGACTGAAGCGTGCCAGGCCTCCCTGTCCATCACTAACTCCTGGAGTGGGAATAGAGAAGAATATCTGCCTCTAAAACAAGGGACTAACACATATTAATAATTCCATTGTTATTCCATTGGCAAAAACCAGTCACAAGCTCAGACCTAATTGCCAAAGAGCTGGGAATTATAGTACTTTTCTGGGAAGCCACTTCCTACCACTGACTCTGTACTATGAAAGGAGAATGTGAACTGTAATGTCTTCCGAGCTCTCTGAAACATCACAGAGTTATCTGAATCAGTTATCATCATACTTAGTTCAGTTAGTAAAGTCCATATGGGATTGTTTTAAAATCTATTATGGAAAAATCAGATCATGAATTAAAGTCTGATGTTAATATCTATGTTTATATTGGTTGGCCAAAATGTTCATTCAAATTTTTCCAGATGTTACAGTAAAACCCAAATGAACTTTTTGACCAACCCAATATATGCATACTTATATGTGTATGTTTTTTTAACACATATTCTTAAGTTATTTTCATGAAAAAATTGTGTCAAGCATTATAGGCTATATATATATATACAGTTATAGAAACTAACCTTAAAATATTATGAACCTTTACATTTATGATATTGGAGAGAAAATTCACACACCACCCCCCCAGTTGAGTTGCTGAGCTGAATTAAAAATGATATAATAGATGTACATATAGGTGTATACACATGCAAACAGATATAGAAATGAATATACATACATACATATCTTGCATCAAAGAAAGTAAATAATTATAATTTATGGTAAATAAAATTTTTGCAATATAGGTGACATTAGAGGTAAACTTTTAAAGATGGTAGAACTTTAATAGATTGGACATTTCAAGAAAATAGTTCATATAACATAAAACCTTGAGCAAACTTTTAAAGATCTTTAGGCATATTGTGTTTAATGAAGTTGTTAGTAAATACTTATTGATTATTCCAGAGTATATATGAATTATGAATTATAATTTAAAGGTAGATGAAATTTTGGTTTTAGAGGAATTTGTGTGACATGGAGTAGGGTCTGCACTGTATTTTTAGGGGGAAAGAAATTTCTTCATAGTTGCAATTAAATCTTTAGAAAATTGAGAAATGAATTTTCTTGCTTCAGTTGCTCAGTCGTGTCCCACTCTTTGCGACCCCATGAATCACAGCACGCAGTAGTAGATATAATGGTCATCTGAGTTAAATTCACCCTTTCCAGTCCATTTTAGTTCCCTGATTCCTAGAATGTTGACGTTCACTCTTGCCATCTCCTGTATGACAATTCCAATTTGCCTTGATTCATGGACCTGACATTCCAGGTTCCTATGCAATATTGCTCTTTACAGCATTGGACCTTGCTTCTATCACCCGTCACATCCACAACTGGGTATTGTTTTGCGTTGGCTCCATCCCTTCATTCTTTCTGGAGTTATTTCTCCACTGATCTCCAGTAGTATATTGGGCACCTACCAACCTGGGGAGTTCCCCTTTCAGTATCCTATCATTTTGCCTTTTCATACTGTTCATGGGGTTCTCAAGGCATGAATACTGAATTCTCTCCTGGTTGCTAAACACATATCCATCTTACAAAACTTTACTAAGCTGACACACTGCTCAAGTTTCACTGGGCCATCTCCTTCTGAGTGTGTTACATGTTCTTCCCAAAACACTCTGTTCTATTCCTGTACTTTTTTAAAATTATGGCTTATTAACATTGATTTGAAGTATTTTTTACAAGCTTTATCTATCCAAACAGTTAGTATGGTTTTGTACACAGAGAAATGTTATTAGTATGGTTCTTATATGCAGAAAACAGTTTATAATACTCCTGTTGAAAATTCTCCAGCATATATCATACTACCTAAGGACTTAAGTATTTAGATTGAACATATTTTATCTTATTAAATTTTTACAAGATAGGTTAGTAGAAATTATGCCCATTATACAAAAGAAGGCAGTAGGAGATAAGAAAGCTTAAGGCTAAAATAAAAAAGAAAAAGAAAAAAACTATTTGGCACTTATCCAAAATAAATTAGATTATTTTTAAAATTTATATTTTTATTTTAATTTTTACTGGTTCACTGATGAAAGCTAAAATTCAGAATTTAGATATTTATAGTTAAAGCTATTTTGAATACTGAAGCATACATTTATGAGAGGCAGTATCCTTAGTGGTTAAGAGTATGTAATCAGCTGAAAGTGAAGTCGCTCAGTCGTGCCCGACTCTTTGCGACCCCATAGATAGTAGCCTGCCCCAAGCTCCTCTGTCCATGGGATTTTCAAGGCAAGAGTACTGGAGTGGGTTGCCATTTCCTTCTGGGAATCTCCCAACCCAGGGATCAAACCCAGGTCTCTCACATTGTAGACAGACACTTTACCATCTGAGCCACCAGGGAGGTCCAAAGAATATGTAATCAGCTGTAAGACATCTTAGTGTAAATCCTGTCTGGGCTCTTTCTCTATGTGTGGCCTTTAGCATGTAACTCAGTGACTCTATGTCTTAGTTTCTTTTACTTTTTTGAAACCAGATAGTGTTTTTTTTTTTTTTTTAATGTTTTTTATCATAGTAAATTTACAATTTTGTGTTAGATTCCGGTGATTCAGAAAGTGATTTAGTTTTTTAATTATTTCCAGACTCTTCTCCAATATAGGTTATTATAGATATTGGATATAGTTCCCTCTGCTATACAGTAGGTATTTGTTGTTTGTTTACCTATAGTAATATGTATGTCTAACTTTATCTGTAAAACTTGCCTCGTGGGATTGTGGTGAGGATTAAATATGTTAGCTGATATAAACAGAACTATAGTACTTAGCATATATTACATAGTCTATAAGGAGTGTAATTATTATCATCCATAGAAAGGAATTATGACAGAATCCTAGTGAATACACACACATACATATATGTATGCATGGAATATGTGTGTGTGTATATATATATATATATGTATAAGTGAAGTGAAGTCGCTCAGTCGTGTCCGACTCTTTGCGACCCCATTGACTGTAGCCTACCAGGCTCCTCAGTCCATGGGATTTTCCAGGCAAGAGTACTAGAGTGGGTTGCCATTTTCTTCTCCAATATATATGTATAGGACTACAGATTTTCTCTGACCAAAGTTCTGAAGTCTAAAAGTTAAATTACCTATTTTTTTTTTTTTTTTTTTCTGTTTTCAGTTAGCAGTGAATCCGTATTAGCATAGGGCTTGATTCTGGGCATTTTCTCTAGTTGAATGTAGTTCTTATTTAATCATGACAGTCATAAAATCTTCAAAGAACTGAGGTGTTATGGAGATGTTTGCGCACACCTACTGAAAAGAACACTGCATTTGTAAAGATGATAAATTAGGAGAAAGGTGTTTTTAGTAGAATTCATTAAACAGCAAATGATTTTTCACTCCATGATTGAACATTTCCAGTGTTTAGAGATACATCACCTTTTCAGCTAACTCATTTCATTCATGGGCCCATATGAGAGCTAGAAAAACCTATAATAGGAAAGAGGTTAATTGAAATTGTCAAAGACTTTGGATATGGTCAAATGGATGTGGTCATGGATATGGTCAAATCAAGCAAGGTAACTACCATTCTGTGATTGGGTTACATAGCACCTGGAAAACAGTAAGCAATCTACATCATCACTTTACTTTTAAATTACGTGAAGTTAAAATTAATTTTTTGAAGATTTTACCTATTGGTATCATTTGAAGTTGCACATATCATCATTTTATCCACATAAATCCTTTAATTTAAGATAAAGATTCGAGATTTTCTACTATTTTAATAACATTTTTCAAACTGTATAATCCATTAATTTATCATACTTGTCTGAATGGATTTTCTTTTGTGTTAAATAGTTTTGACAAGGCAGGTTGTATAATAAAAGAAAACAACCTAGCTATGGTTTAACCATAATAAGTATCAGGTCTTAGATGTTTGTTTTTAGTCAAAAAGTAAAAAGATGAACTTTGGTTTTATGTTCACCTCACAACATTGACAACTAATATTGAAACTCTTAAGCTGTTTTATAATTTTCTGCCACAATTTTGCTGCTAAGCCAGATTTCTTTCCAGTCATTTATTTGCAGTTAGGTTTTTGGCCCTAAGATATCCCATGTGCAACCTTGTAATTATTTTGATTATACCCATCTTGTTAAATTTGGCCCATCATTTGAGGCTGTCAGGATCTTGGTGTGTGATTCTGTCATCATGCCTCCAAAATTCATGTAACACCCACATTTTCCAAGCTTGCCTTGGATATTTTAATGCAAGTCGTTAAAGAAATAGGAGAATATGAGGCTCTTTGACTTTCCACCACCATCAAAATGAGCCAGTGATTCTATATTAGGATTTGAGTATGGTCAGTTAAGCGGGCTTCCCAGGTGGCTCAAGTGGTAAAGAATCTGCTGCCGATGCAGGAGATGCAAGTAGGAAACATAGGTGTGATCCCTGGGTTGGGAAGATCCCCTGGAATAGGAAATGGCAACCCACTCCAGTATTCTTGCTTGCAAAATCCCATGGACAGAGGAGCCTGGCAGGCTACAGTCTGTGGGGTCGCAGAGCTGGACATGACTGAGAGACTGAACACACAGCCTGGTTAGTTAAGCAGTCAATTTACCTAGCTGCGCAAACATCAATTGAAACTAGAGATATGGAACCTTAAAACATATTCTTGTCCTTATTTAATATCAAGATTTAGGAAAATGGCAAAATACTTCACACTGGATACCATTTTTATAAATGGAGACTGAGGCTATACTAACATTTGAGCTTAACTGATGGAAAGTGAAGTATCTGAGCTAAAGGTATTGAGACTTCTATCTTGTAATCCTGTGCTTGGAAGGAAACTGGTCAATTCAGGAAAACTCTTTTCTGAATTACATTTATACCTCTGTGCTTCACCCTGGTTTCTCTCTGTTACATACACACACACACACATACACACACACACACACACACACGCACACCCCTGAAGTAACTGCCTTGGTGAAATGGGACCAGTAAGAAATCAGTTCTTATGTGATGGGGAAGAAGTTTGGAGAGTCACTTATAAATTTCTGAGTCTTAACAATCCTTAAACTGCTGTTTCCCTAAAGCCACTCTATGGATGTAGACCTGAGCTGTGCCTAGGATCCTCCAACTTTCTCCAAGTAGGGAGAGATGTAATACGCAGCAGGGGTGGCTCATCTGGTGAAGAGCCTACTTTCCTATGCAGAAGACACAAAAGATGTTCAGTCCCTGGTTTGGGAGGGTCCTTTGGAGAAGGGAATGACAACCCACTTCCAGTATTCTTGGCTGGAGAATTTAATGGACAGGGGAGCCTGGCAGACTATAGTCCAGGGGGTCCCAAAGAGTTGGAGATAACTGAGTGACTAACACATTTACTTTCACTTCATCATAGCAAAGGAGTGGTCAACCGTAGTCAGACCACTGGGTAAGCAAGCCTAGACAAAGGCATCTTCTACCCTAATATCAAGGAAAGGGGAATAAAGGAATTGGATCCACTCATCTTTTTATTTTTTTGTCCTCCCATCCAACAAGACAGCTTATTTTACTTTGATTGTAAAGATCTCCATTTAAAGGATGACCAGTCACTAGTCTTTAAAAGACTGTAAATTATCTGTACTGTCCAACAGAAGTTAATTTTCCAGAAAGTTAATTGTGATCGGCTTTATTGACTATGCCAAAGCCTTTGACTGTGTGGATCACAATAAACTGTGGAAAATTCTGAAAGGGATGGGAATACCAGACTACCTAACCTGGCCTCTTGAGAAACCTATATGCAGGTCAGGAAGCAACAGTTAGAACTGGACATGGAACAGCAGACTGGTTCCAAATAGGAAAAGGAGTACGTCAAGGCTGTATATTGTCACCCTGCTTATTTAACTAACTTATATGCAGAGTACATCATGAGAAACACTGGGCTGGAAGAAGCACAAGCTGGAATCAAGATTGCCGGGAGAAATATCAATAACCTCAGATATGCATATGACACCACCCTTATGGCAGAAAGTAAAGAGGAGCTAAAAAGCCTCTTGATGAAAGTGAAAGAGGAGAGTGAAAAAGTTGGCTTAAAGCTCAACATTCAGAAAACTAAGATGATGGCATCTGGTCCCATCACTTCATGGGAAATAGATGGGGAAACAGTGGAAACAGTGTCAGACTTTATTTTGGGGGGCTCCAAAATCACTGCAGGTGGTGACTGCAGCCATGAAATTAAAAGACGCTTACTCCTTGGAAGGAAAGTTATGACCAACCTAGATAGCATATTCAAAAGCAGAGACATTACTTTGCAGACTAAGGTCCGTCTAGTCAAGGCTATGGTTTTTCCTGTGGTCATGTATGGATGTGAGAGTTGGACTGTGAAGAAAGCTGAATGCTGAAGAATTGATGCTTTTGAACTGTGGTGTTGGAGAAGACTCTTGAGAGTCCCTTGGACTGCAAGGAGATCCAACCAGTCCATTCTAAAGGAAATCAGTCCCGGGTGTTCCTTGGAAGGACTGATGCTAAAGCTGAAGCTCCAATACTTTGGACACCTCATGCGAAGCGTTGACTCATTGGAAAAGACTCTGATGCTGGGAGGGATTGGGGGCAGGAGGAGAAGGGGACGACAGAGGATGAGATGGCTGGATGGCATCACTGACTCGAAGGACGTGGGTCTGAGTGGACTCCGGGAGATGGTGATGAACAGGGAGGCCTGGCGTGCTGCGATTCATGGGGTCGCAGAGAGTCGGACATGACTGAGCAACTGAACTGAACTGATAGATGAATAGTCACACAAAGAAAGATCACTGTTAGCATAATATATGTGAGACTAGTAGTTAAAACAGAAGACTAATATGGTAAATGCCCAAGCCAAAGAGATAATCCCTTTTTTGTATACACTCTACTTGGCATCTGATTCCCCAACATTATTATATCTGGGAAAGCTGAATAAGTAAGCCTGGTGTGGACATGGATTTGGATAAAAAAAAATAATGAACTGAACTGACAGTATTGAGGGATCTTTTTCTTAAATTATGGGGAAGTCTATGTTTTCGGCCCTTCAAGAGTGAATACCTGCCTGGATACTTTTAGTTTTTTAGATCAGTGTCCCTTTGTCTGCTAGTTCTTGACATAATCCACCTGCTGTACCTCATAGATTGCCAGATTTTTAAAAATTTCTTATTATGGGTAATTGTCTTTCTCACAGTGTCTCTTTTCTCCTTAATATGTGCTATTATTAATAACTCTGGCTTATTTGCTATTTTGTGAGCGAGGAAGTTACTCTTTGTCCAACCTTTCTGTGCTGCCAATGATAATTTTTGATTGCTTAGTTGAAATATCTTTATCATACTAAAAATTATTCATTCGGTGTCAGATTTTTTTCCCCAAATATTAGCTCATTAAAGAGATGTTCATAGAGTACACTGATTTGGTAAGGTAATACTTTATTTGCAACTATTTTGGATGATTTTTTGAGTCTGGTGTTGAGGCTGATTTTCTTAGTTAACTTTTTTTGTGTGCCCCAGCCTGCTGGGATAAGTAGTGTTATCTTGCAATTCTAGGAATTTTCTGAGTTAACATCTATCTTAAGTGTAACAAAAGAACAGATAGAACACAGAAAATGAAAACAAGTGGTATTATTAAATTGTCTACAGAATCCATATGCCTATTACTGCCAACATCATGACACCAAAAATGCTCTCCTTATCTTTAAGGTTTATCTGCTGTCAGCTCCTAAGTTGTGTATCCCCACTGACTTTTTACTTGCTTGTTCAATTATTGAAAAACAAGTGTTAGATTCTCTGCCTTTCACATTGTAGATTCCTCTGTTTCATCTTTTAGCTAAGCTTGGCTTTATACATTTTGAAGTCCTGTTATTAGTTGTGCATACACTGAGGTTTCTCTGCATACTATGCATGCTAAGTTGCTTCAGGTGTGTCTGACTCTTATAGGCAAGAATACTGGAGTGAGTTGACATGTCCTCCTCCAGGGGATTTTCCTGACCCATTAAGCCACATAATACATTCAGTGGCCAGAAAACTTAGGCATTAACTCTGACATTTCAGTCATCCTCATTTGCATATTCAAACTCCTTCCCAATGTGAATTTTACCTCCTAAATCATCTTAATTCTATCTACTTTTCTTGGAGTTCATTCCCACAGTTATTTATCTCATAACTGGTCTAACATCATCAGTCTTGCTCCTTCAGAGTGATTTTCATTAAATAAAAAGTGTGATTCTATCTGTTCGTAAAGCACCTCCATTGTTTCCCATTGCTTTTTATTGTCTAATTCTTTAATGTGGCCTCCTTGGTTCCGAATATCCCATTCTTCTGGCTCATCTGGTTATTCTCCCTTCTTTGCCCTACCTAAAGTATAATAGCCTTCCTTGTGTTTCTTCTAATCATCAAGTCCCTGAAGTCATATGCTTTTTCATATTCTATTTCTTCTTTAGAGAAAAATTTTAACCTGTTCTTTTACTGGGAAAAACAATCTACAAATCTCAATTTAAAACCCACTTTCTTAGGGAAGCCTTCCCTAACAGATAATATTCTCCCACTTTATACTTCCCATGATGACTGTACCTCTCACTCATAGCAGTTATCATCTTTGTGATTTTATATTTATTTTGGTATTTGATTGATTCCTATGTATTCTTACGAGACAATAGACTTTTAAAATAAGATAGTTTTACTCATGAAAGTACGTCTCTTGCCATTGATCTGGCAAATATTTGGTGCCCTATAAATATCTGTTGGATGAACAAACTGAATGAATGAACAAAAGTATTCATAAACGGTTTTATATTGATTAACATGAAGCAAAATAAATATAAAGTTTAAAAATATTAGGTTGCCATAAAATTGTGAATGTTTACATATTGCAAATAATGCTTATTGATCACAAATACAAAGATGTATGTATAAACTGATGTATATAATATTGAGCATTTACAGTGTAGTCTTAGAACTTGTCACCTTGTACAAGGAACTTCTGTGTTCACTCTCCCTTTGGCCACCCCTGCCAATAACTTAATATACTCTGTTTCTTAATAAGACAATAGAAGTGAACTGTTTTTCACTAGTTATTAACTAGTTGTTATCCAATTTAATATAATGCCAATATGTTATAATGCATTTCCAATCTCTGCTGGCTTTTTTTTAATACCTAAGCATGCATTTTTCTTGAACTTGCTCTTACAAAGTGTATATACAATATTAAAAACTAGGTCTTTAAGCTTATGATTGAAAAAAAAAACTTATTCTGTCCTTATATTACATTTGTAAAGAAAAAAAATTAGAAGGACATGTAAAATAACAACTTATGTCAGTCACTTAAAACTTAAAGGTATTTAAAAATGCTTATGTTCTGAAAAATATTTTTTTGAAGGCTGCAATAGATTCCATTGTAAAAAGGAAAATTGGCTTATGCTTAAATTAGATATATTTCTAATATAGCAGAGAGAAAGTAAAAAATCAAATCTATTTCTATCAAAGAGATTTTCATAAAAGAATGACTAATCTCAAAGTGGTTGGTTATGATCAAAGAATACATTTCATCATGTGGATGCTATGAAAGATTAAAGAATAAATTCCAAGAAAGAAAAAGAACTATAACATACATAATGGGATTTAACTGTTAGGAATTAAACCATTTTTCTTTTTTCATGAATTAAATGTTATGGACTGAATGTGTTCCCTTCAAATTTATTTGTTGACATTCTAACCCCTGGACCTCAGAATGTGACTGTTTGGAGATACAGTCTTCAAAGAGGTCATTAAGTTAAAAATGAAATCATTAAGGTAGACTTTAATCCATTGTGACTTCTATCCTTATTGAACAACTCTCATCTGTTAAGTAGTATACCAAGCACTTTATTATCTCACTTAAATTGAAAGATATTATTTTCCCCTTATTTTGTAAGTGATGAGCAGAAATTTAAGTAATTTATCTAAAGTCATGCTATAAGTAATTAAGAAGTCCCTAGATTCTCTACTTTTAATCACTAGTATTTTCTCATATAATAAGTCCCTAATAAAAATATAGGTAAATGACACATAAATATACATAAAAAACTGCATAATGAATAATTAGTTATCTTCATCTTTCATTTACATAAGTATATAATTTTATATATTTTATGATATATATTGCTTTATAATGTTACTTACATTATACAAATAATTACTATTTAGCCAAAATTTTTAGTGGCGAACATATATATTAATAGATAGACATTTTTGATAAGGTAGTCAATGTACCATTATAGGGATTGCCATATTGCAGTCATAGTTTAGCTTTTAGAAAAAAGCCGTCTTTAAGAACATGAAATTATTCTTCTTGCCTCACTTTTAACATTTTTAAAAAATTAGTATTTCTTTCCTTTTCTTTCTTTCCTGTCATACAGATTTCTGCTTTACATCTATAATATTTTTATGACAGAATTGAATATATCCTTTATCACTGTCAAGGTAAAATATCATGCAAAATCAATCTCTCTTACATATAGGGAAAAATTGTTCATAGAAGGACTCCATTAAATAAATTTTCTGTAATGAGTTAGGGAGGAAGAGAAAGTAACTTCTACCTTTCTAAGTCTGAGACAGATGAATAGTGACATTTCTTATGTCAGTTCAGTTCATGCATAAATTATTGTAAATATTTTGAAAGACGTTTTTATAATGTACAATTATGGAGATGGTACAATTATAAAATAGAATTAATATTAACATTAACATAATAGCTATTATTGAGTATTTACTGTGTGCAGTATCCAACATTAATCACTTCACATGTATTTTCTCAGTTCTCATCAAAACCTTACTGGATGCATTTTATCATTGTACTTATGGATTAAAAGCACAGAGGAATGGCACATAGTTTTAATGTTGCTTGTGTAACGCAATAGCAGGTCAACTGGAATTTCTTACATACCCAGTTGGTATGATTTCATCAGCTTTCCTGTGGCAGCTTTCAAAATTAGATTTCTGTGGACATATGCCTGTGGAGTTTAGTTGGCTTTGTAGACTTTTGTTTTGTTTTTGATGGGCTCCAGAGTACGCTTTCTCTCCCATGGATAGCTATAGACTACTGAGAGCAAGTAAAGAGGGGTCTTTGCGTAAAAGCAGGACTTTCTGTAGAGCTTGACTTTTCCTATAATCTTTAGTGGAGAGAGCTTCTCTATAGATGGAGACTGCACAGGTGAGCAGTCAAGGGCTCTTTCCTGCGCAACAAGGGAGATGGTAAACTATGGAGGTGCTTTGCACACACGTTCCTTTTCTCTCCTGACTCGAAAGAAATTTTTTCTAATCCTAAGAAATGTGTATTTAGATTACATTCTAAATACACATTCAGAATGCTTTTCTAAGACTTCCGTGGTGGCTCAGATTGCAAAGCGTCTGCCTACAACGTGGGAGACCTGGGTTCGATCCCTGGGTTGGGAAGATCTCCTGGAGAAGGAAATGGCAACCCACTCCAGTATTCTTGCCTGGAAAATCCCACGGATGTAGGAACCTAGTCGGCTACAGTCCATGGGGTCGCAAAGAGTCGGACACGACTGAGCGATTTACCTTACCTTAATGCTTTTCTAAAGTTTTTCTATTTCATGGACTCATTTTACTTAGAAATTGATAGAAAAAAAGGTCACTTGATTATGTTTCTGAACTGTCATTTAATAATACACCATCTCCTGAAAATGCTTACACAAATGTAACCATAGCATTTTTATATTGATCTTGAGAGTTCAATGGATTGAGATTTTATACAAGGTAGGAGTTTATTTTTTTCCTTCAATAACCACAAATTTGTCACCCTTTGAAGTTCAGTGGACATAAATAGCAATAAACATTAGGAAGAAGATGTATTAATAACAGCATTATTTTTAAAATATGATATTACTTGCAACTTAATCATATCTCACGTGGAAAGGAATAATAACTAGTATTTGAAGACAAACAAAGCAAATTGAAGATGAATCTTAGGCGAAAGATCACACTCTCTGCATCAGTATCCTCAAAGGGTGAACACATGGTTGGAAGTCAATGAATCATCTTTCACACCTGATTAATGTAAGAAATGCTTTCCGTACTGCTTCACTTCTTTGTACTCATACCACTTGCCCGTATCTATCTTGGGTTTCTACTTAGTTTCTCTTGTGAAATTACCTAAAATGAAAGAACTATTTTAAAAATTTTGAGAGATGTCCTATGTGGACCTGTAGAAACCATTCAATACCTGCCAATTTTATAGACTCAGATCTAAATGATCTGTAAGGAAGAGTCATTTAAAAATTCAGGCTTTTAGTCTGGGTGACTATAGTTAGTGATGGAACCTACATTCAGAATGCAAAATATGACCTGAAGTTGATAGTTATTGTATCTTAGTAGCACATCTTTGTGAACGTGGCTTTAATTATTTTAACTCAAACTGAAAGTTTTTTCTCTGAATTTCTATAGCATGTGTAGTTTTTAAATGCTATTTATTGGCTATTAATTTTCCAAGAATGAGCATTGTCTGTTCCTCATTAATTGAAGAGAGTGATCATATCCTTAAAAATATGATAACCATTATATGCTACCATTTGTTGAGTACCTCCTTATTACTTTTGTTGAGTCTGGAAATGTTGCCTTTGAATGTCACAATAAAGTACAATAGGTTTAAACTCAATGAGTAATTTTTCCCATCACCTACTTGACAATAGGCTTTATGTAATGTACATTCACAATTTACATGTAATTTTATCCTCAGCAAGATGATGTATAATTGTGAATTACAGTATTCCCATTTATCAGAGATGAAGAGAGGTTAAATTATTTCCTTGAGATCGCATGTTAATAAACTAGTATATTACAGCTGTAGAGACACTATGTTAGAATGGAGTTTCTCCATGTTATGAAGTGCATGCATGTGTGCTAAGTTGCTTAACTTGTGTCCAACTCTTTGTGACCCTACGGACCGTAGCCCACCAGGCTCCTCTGTCCATGGGATCCTCCAGGCAAGAATACTGGATGGGGAGGCTGTGCCTTCCTCCAGAGGATCTTCCCGACCCAGGGATCAAACCCACATCTCTTATGTTTCCTGCACTGTTAAGCAGGTTCTTTACCACTAGTGCCACCTGGGAAGCCCATATTATGATGCAGTGGAGTGTTAAAGCAAAGAGAATCAGTAGATCTCCCGCAATATATTGCATTAGAACTTGTGGCAGCAAAAGATACCCAGATGTTTGTCCTTTTCCACTTGATCTTTCTTTTTGTGTGGAATAGTACTTAACAGTAACTGATTAATTGAATTTAAGCTATCTATCTTAATATCTTTTAGAAAAGCTCATGTTTAAAATGAACTATTTTGTGATCTCAATGTTTATAGTTTTCAGGATTGTTAAAGTCTATATGTCTGTTTTGTTCTATTTCAATACATTTTTATTTCATATTTTCCTTTGTAGTAGCTATTGTGGTTTAAACATAGTTCAGTGTATACACTATTGTATTATGTATTTACTTTTAGTGTATGTGAAAGAGGAGGTTTTCTGGCAGATTATACCTTCAATTATTTTCCCAAATATGTTTATGTTTAGGATTAAAAGAGTAATTGTATCATGGCTTTTAGGCATTACTGATCTTTCAATATCACTCATAGGATCATCAATTTTATATCCCTATTTAAAATGTTTCAATGACAAATAAAATGATAAAAATAATATTTTCTTGTACTTGACTCTGTCTTATGACTGTTGACATAACTATGCCTATTTATATCAAAGTTAAGCAATTCTGCTCGATGTAGATAAATATGAACAACTTCACACTGCTACGTTTTGTTGTTTAGTTGCTAGGTTGTGTCTGACTCTTTTGCAACCTCAGGGACTATATCCTGCCAGGCTCCTCTGTCCATGGGATTTTCCAAACCTACTGGAGTGGGTTTCCATTTCCTTCTCCCAAGGACCTTTCCAACCTAAGGATCGAACCTGTATTTCCAGCATTGGCAGGTGGGTTCCTTAACCACCAAGCCACCTGCAAAATCCAATTTAAGACACTCTCTCAGTAGTAGTGAAAGTCGCTCAGTTGTGTCCAACTCTTTGTGACCCTTTGGTCAGGTTCCTCTGTCCATGGAATTCTCCAGGCCAGAATACTGGAGTGGGTAGTCATTTCCATCTCCAGGGGATCTTCCCAATCCAGGGATTGAACCGCATCTCCCACATTGCAGGTGAATTCTTTACCAACTGAGTTACCAGAGAAGCCCAGTTCACTATATGAAGTGAAGTGAAGTCGCTCAGTCATGTCCGACTCTTTGCAACCCTGTTGACTGTAGCCTACCAGGCTCCTCCGTCCATGGGATTTTCCAAGCAAGAGTGCTGGAGTGGGGTGCCATTTCCTTCTCCAGGGGATCTTCCTGACCCAGAGATCAAACCCAGGTCTCCCACATTGAAGGCAGATGCTTTACCATCTGAGCCACTAGGCTCCCCAAGACACTATATGGTTCATATCAATCTTTAGTACTATGGCCTATGCTACTTTCCATATAGTAGACCCTTCCTTTTATTAAGTATTTATTTATCTGGCTGTTCCAGGTAGTTAGTTGAGTCATGTGGGCTCTAGTTCCCTGACCAGGGCTCAAACCTGCGCCCCCTGTGGTGAGAGCATGGAGTCCTAGCCACTGAACCACCAGGGAAGTCCCAGTGGGCTTTTCTTATATTCCTGAATCCTGTCCATGATCACTAATCTGCATCTTGCCTCTGTCACTTCTGGGTATGCGTGAAAATGTTCTGAAACTGCACCAGGCAGTATGGCTAAGCAATATTTGTCACTCATCATGACATCTTTGTCCAGAAACCTCTGTGGGACTTAAATGACCCTTACAGCATCCAGGAATGCATGGACAAATTCATTGGTGTTTTCTGTTCTTGCCCATTGTTAGCTTTGAGAATTTAACTGGCAGGGTCTGATAGGGTAGAAGGATTTCTAGTATATGTTTTCTATCGTCCATATTTTTCCTGTCTTGCACCTTTAACAAAGCTTTGGAAATAAAAAAATGACAATGATTGTTTTCAGGTGTTATAAAAATAGAAAACAACATCTCTCACTAAATCTTTAAACTTCTATTTATTATTTTCTTGATTCCGATGGTGGGTGACTAATGCGTAGGGCTTTCCATAACTAAGAATATGATTTTGATAAATTTAAAAATAAATTTGAATTCACTTTTCTAGACTTTTAAATGGAGTCAGGATTTTTGTCCCTCTTGAATTTTGCAGCTGGAATTTTTAATAATTTTCTTACAAATGAAATTTATTCTGGTTTTGAAACATATCCAGAAGTTTATGAGAAAGAAAAATATGAATTTCGTGACAGTTCTGTGGCAAGGCTTTACATGAAATTTTCATTGTAATCTTCCTTGAACCAAGTGCAGGAAAATACAATCTGGAGCAGAATTTCATTTGCATATTGCTGAACAGCTTGATGCCCTCAATTGGAATCCAGCAAAGTGTACAACGGGCCACCTGATTCCTCATGGCACAAACTGAAATAGGAAATGGAAAAGAAAAAAGGGATTTCATTCCACTCCAGTTATTTGGTTCAAGTTCACTTTGAAGAGTATGAAATATCTGATTTAGTTTAATGTATGCAAATGAAGTCTATAGAGGATAACAGAAACCAAATGGCAAAGGCTTTCCGAAATGCCGTAACTGAGTGCGAAGCCATTTTAGATCGTTTGTGAAGAGGGTGCCATGACATACCTTTGAAGTAGTTGGTATTGAAGACCTTCACACATGTGGAGGAGACTAATGATTTAGGATTCAATTAGAAGGACAGTGAGTAATTTAGCTGCACATTAGAGGACTTTCCTCACTTCTAAATTAATTTTTCTTTCTCACGCAAGTGGGAAAAGGGAGTCTGTGACTATGTGTGTTCTCTTCATAAATGAGTTTGTATACATAAATAAATTATCCAGATGCTTCAGCCTATAGAAAGCCTTTGGCTTGAAATGACCAGATAATTGAAACAAAAGAAGAGTGTTGACTGTTTTTTGCTCTTCATTTCAACTACTGTCACAATATGAGCTCATTGTTCTCTTTACATTTTTTTTTAAGGTCTTCCCTGGTGGCTCAGAGGTTAAAGTGTCTGCCTGGAATGAAGGAGACCTGGGTTCGATCCCTGGGTTGGGAAGATCCCCTGGAGAAGGAAATGGCAACCTACTCCAGTACTCTTGCCTGGAGAATTCCATGGAGGGAGGAGCCTGCTGGCTACAGTCCATGTCCATGGGGTCGCAAAGAGTCGGGCACGACTGAGCGACTTCACTTTCACTTTCACTTTCATAGTTGTTTAAATGTTGTGTTAGTTTCTGTTGTACAACTAAATTACTCAATTTTACACATACAAACACACACACACGTTCACATATTTTTTTTCATTATCGATTTATTATAGCATATTTAATATAGTTCCCTGTGTTACACATTTGGGTTTTATATATATATATATATATGTGTGTGTGTGTGTTTGTATCTGCTAATTGCAAACTCCTAATTTATCCCACCCCCCTTACACTTTTTTTTTTTTCATTTTAAATAGTAAAATAACAGATGTAGCTGGTCTTTGTAATCTTACAGTGTATGGTTTTAGTTGCAATCTTTAGGATTGTTATTCTACCCTTACTTAAATTCTATATCTCCTGTGCTGACATGTTATGTTTCAGTCATGAACGTTCTTTGACTACTCAGTTTTATTACTGCTTTGTCTTCGAGTTTTCCCTGTTGGCTGCGGGTTTGTCTATCAGTTGATAGACTTTTAACAATGCAGTCTCTGAAGACCCCATTATTTAATGCAAAGATTATAAACTGATCTAAAATTTGGCAGATTTTAAATCTCAGGAAGCAATTGAGCCCATTGATTTTCTGGTGAGATTTTTATTTTAAATTAATCTAGAGCCAGACATCTTGGAATGTGAAGTCAAGTGGGCCTTAGAAAGCATCACTACAAACAAAGCTAGTGGAGGCGATGGAATTTCAGTTGAGCTGTTTCAAATCCTGAAAGATGATGCTGTGAAAGTGCTTCACTCAATATGCCAGCACATTTGGAAAACTCAGCAGTGGCCACAGGACTGGAAAAGGTCAGTTTTCATTCCAATTCCAAAGAAAGGCAATGCCAAAGAATGCTCAAACTACTGCACAATTGCACTCATCTCACATGCTAGTAAAGTAATGCTCAAAATCCTCCAAGCCAGGCTTCAGCAATACGTGAACCGTGAACTTCCTGATGTTCAACCTGGTGTGAGAAAAGGCAGAGGAACCAGAGATCAAATTGCCAACATCCACTGGATCGTGGAAAAAGCAAGAGAGTTCCAGAAAAACATTTACTTCTGTTTTATTGACTATGCCAAAGCCTTTGACTGTGTGGATTGCAATCGACTGTGGAAAATTCTGAAAGAGATGGAAATACCAGACCACCTAACCTGCCTCTGGGGAAATCTGTATGCAGGTCAGGAAGCAACAGTTAGAACTGGACATGGAACAACAGACTGGTTCCAAATAGGAAAAGGAGTACGTCAAGGCTGTATATCGTCACCCTGCTTATTTAACTTCTATGTAGAGTATATCATGAGAAACGCTGGACTGGAAGAAACACAAGCTGGCATCAAGATTGCCGGGAGAAATATCAATAACCTCAGATACGCAGATGACACCGCCATTATGGCAGAAAGTGAGAGGA
>SJYT01084791.1:92098-102722 GCA_006410635.1 Cephalophus harveyi | reverse complement strand
TGTATAAGAGACAGATCAATAACCTCAGATATGCAGATGACACCACCCTTATGGCAGAAAGTGAAGAGGAGTTAAAAAGCCTCTTGATGAAAATGAAAGAGGAGAGTGAAAAAGTTGGCTTAAAGCTCAACATTCAGAAAACGAAGATCATGGCATCTGGTCCCATCACTTCATGGGAAATAGATGGGGAAACAGTGGAAACTGTGTCAGACTCTATTTTTTGGGGCTCCAAAATCACTGCTGATGGTGACTGCAGCCATGAAATTAGAAGACGCTTACTCCTTGGAAGAAAAGTTATGACCAACCTAGATAGTATATTCAAAAGCAGAGACATTACTTTGCCAACTAAGGTCCGTCTAGTCAAGGCTATAGTTTTTCCTGTGGTGATGTATGGATGTGAGAGTTCAACTGTGAAGAAGGCTGAGCACCAAAGAATTGATGCTTTTGAACTGTGGTATTGGAGAAGACTCCTGAGAGTCCCTTGGACTGTAAGGAGATCCAACCAGTCCATTCTGAAGGAGATCAGCCCTGGGATTTCTTTGGAAGGACTCCAGTACTTTAGCCACCTCATGCGAAGAGTTGACTCATTGGAAAAGACTCTGATGCTGGGAGGGATTGGGGGCAGGAGGAGAAGGGGACGACAGAGGATGAGATGGCTGGATGGCATCACGGACTCAATGAACGTGAGTCTGAGTGAACTCCGGGAGATGGTGATGAACAGGGAGGCCTGGCGTGCTGCTATTCATGGGGTCGCAAAGAGTCGGACATGACTGAGCAACAAACTGAGCTGAACTGAATCTTCTTATAAAAAAATGAATGTGTCTTTAGCACACCTTCAAGATTATTTAGATTCTCAGTATGTCATTTCTCACATGGGAATTCATACTTTCCTGAAGACTACCCTCCCCACATATATATAGCTGCCAACAAAGTCTTGGGAAATTACAGCATAACTTGAAATCAGTCAGTTCCATCATGTAAAGTAGTGTAAAGCAACTATACTACAATAAAATAAATAGAAAACAAGCAAGCAAGCGAGCAAAGAAACAGAAATTCATAGAATAAACTCACTGAGATTTTTTTTAATTTCATAAAGAATTTGAAAAGATACATGTGCCCCCAATGTACAAAGCAGCATTATTTATAACTGCCAAAATATGGACACAATCTAAGTATCCATCACTGATGGATGAAGAAGATGTGGTATAGATGTATGCAATGGAATGCTGCTGCCGCTGCTAAGTCGCTTCAGTTGTGTCCAACAGTGTGCAACCCCATAGATGGTAGCCCACCTGGCTCCCCCGTCCCTGGGATTCTCCAGGCAAGAACACTGGAGTGGGTTTCCATTTCCTTCTCCAATGCGTGAAAGTGAAGTCGCTCAGTCGTGTCGGACTCTTCACGATCCCATGGACTGCAGCCTACCAGGCTCCTCCATCCATGGTATTTTCCAGGCAAGAGTACTGGAGTGGGGTGCCATTGCCTTCTCTGAATGGAATGCTACTCAGCCATAAAAAGAATGAAATTTTGCCATTTGTAACAACACAAATGGGCTTGGAGGCCACTATGCTAAGTGAAATAAGCTAGATAAAGACAGATACTGTATAATATCACTTATGTATAGAATTCAAAAAATACAGCAAACTAGTGAATATGACAAAAAAGCAGCAGACTCGCAGATATACAAAACGAACTTGTGGCCATCAGTGCAGGGAGAGGGCAACATAAGGGTGGAGGAGCGGAAATTGTTGGGTGTAAGATAAATTCAAGGATGAATTGCACAACACGGGTAACACTACCTTTGTAATAATGGTAAATGGATAATAACCTTTAAAATTGCATAAAACTTTTAAAAAGTAAAAATAAAAGCCAAGCAAATAACCAAATATTTAAAAATAAAGAAAATACTTTTCTGAATCCTCTACTTCTGCCCACTGCTTAAATGTTGAAATTTCCCCAAGTCCTTTATTCTTGATTCACTACTCTTTTAGTCCTTCATAAGCTGTACCTATCCACAGTTTGAGCCAGATAGTGATGATTTCCACATCTGTATCTGTAGCCAGACTTCTATCCTGAGCTCTAGGCTACTTTTCAAAGAAACCAAAATTCTTTCTTCTCAGACAAAACCCCAAAGGAATAGACTAAAACACATCTCTATACATCGTTAGTTACCTTTAGCTCTGGTGAAACAGACTGATCACAGTACTTGAAACCAGAAACTTTAAGTTCCAGTATTCACTGACCATTACAACTTTGGCATGATTAAGATGTGAGAGTTTAAAGGAAATTGTGGTGGATGATATTTTCCATTCAGTTGGGGAATAGTATCCCAAGGGAATTTGTGAATAGTTTAGGACTAGGAAGCTGGAGTGTGGGAAAAATAGGATGGAGAGAAAGTGTATTTCATACATCAGCAAAAAGTTCTCTAGTGGGTACAAATTGCTAGCCTGAATACCGATGCTAGTTTAGCTGGTTAACCTAAAATGGTTAATACACACGTATTAGGACTCCATAGGCAGATACTATAGTTTCATTGTGTCTAGGGTGGGGGGAAAAAAAAAAACTATACTTTTTAAAATCTCCCAACCAATTCTGATATGTTGTATATTTTAGATTAGGGTAGCGCTGCCCAATCTGTGGGCAATAGACCACTGGGAGTTATTGCCAAAGTACAATTTTTTTTTTTTTTTTACTTATTCTCTAGGGGCTAAAATAATGAATGTATTACAAAATATTTTAATTTTTTAAATGAGTTACTAAATTCATAATAGACTTTACTACTTGCCCTACCAATCTAAAACTGAAACTGTTCTCTTCTTTTAAATTGGAAGGATCCCTTGAACCTGAAAATTTTAGAAAGTACTCTCTATAACACTTGACTTCAAATATTTTGGATATTTGTTCCCTTTTATTAGAATTTCCAATTTGCCCATGTCACAAATAACACTTTGACCCCATTATTACAAAACAGCTTAATTTAAAGGAGAAACAGGACTTCACTGATGAGCCAGTGGTTAAGAATCCATTTTGCAATGCAGGGGATCCTTGGTCCCAAAAGATCCCACATGCCACGAAACAACTAAGCCTGTGCATCACAACCGCTGAAGCCCACACACCCTAGAACCCGCACGTGGCAACAAAGAGTAGCCCCTGTTTGCTGCAACTAGAGAAAGCCCATGGGCAGCAACAAAGATCCACCACAGCCAAGAAGTAAAATAAATAAATAAATAAATCTTAAAAAGCAATACAGGAGAAACAAAGTAGGCAATTTATGTATTATCCTTTTGAGAGAAAAATCACAGAAAACACACTGAAAAATGAAAATCCATTCGCTGTGTTTAGAAAATTAAAAAAAAAAAATGTGTTTAAACCTACCTCATCTAGCTTCATAATCTAATTAAGCGAGTGAGTGTTTCAGAACCAATTTGTAAAGGAAAAGCACACAAAGGTTAAAATTTGTGTAGTTACAAATTATTAGTATTTATAATTAAATCAAAGCTGCATAAAATCTAAGCAAATGGCAATCTCTTATAAGCAACTTATTATCTAGAAATATATAAAAAGATTGGTTAAATTCTACATGCCTAAATCTCATCTAATTTAAATCACAAAGCACAACATTAGCACATTCAACAGTGTTCCTTAATACTGATCAGTCTAATTCAACTCTTAAATCTTGATAGATTGATAAACCTTCAGTGATCATACCCATGATAATGGATAATCTCTTCTGCATAGCATCAATATTTGGACGGACAGTCAGATATACTTCATAATAAAAAAAAAGAAGCCTGGGTTATTAGAAGATTGTGAATCTGCTGGTGTCTAGAAGACTGTTAGTTTTGATTTTCCCATTAAGCAGTCGCTATTTAGCTTTAGCTCCCGAGTGGCTTAGCTGGTAAAGAATCCACCTGCAATGTGGGAGACTTGGGTTTGATCCCTGGGTAGGGAAGATCCCCTGGAGAAGGGAACGGCTACCCATTCTAGTATTCTGGCCTGGAGAATTCCATGGACTATATATAGTCCATGGGATCACAATAAGTCAGACACGACAGAGCGACTTTCACAGGTAGACTTCAGAATGAGGGTTGGGAAGCAAATGGTTTATTTGGCATATAATCTCAGGAAGCAGAGTTAGAAAATGAGACAGAGAAGAGAACAGGCCGATATATAATGTGTTGCTAAATACTTACCATGGGACACTGGGGCTCAATCCTGCAGAGTACTATCAGAGAAAATGTGCCACAAAAGACCGTGAAATATTTGTCCATCAACTCCTATTCTTCATTCTTAACTCTCTAGCACTTCCCTCCTGCCCAGTACCCAGGCTGATCACGCTCCTTAGCTGAGAAAATGCCTGGAGGTAGAAAGAGTCCAGAAGCCTTAAGGAGATTGAGAAACTGTCTGCAGGTGACTTCTTGGGTGGACAGGAGATACGAGCAGGAAACCACGAGTGCCAGCCTCAGTCACCAGCCTCTTGATACTATATACACATCAGCTGGGCAACTAGTCAATTCCTCCTCTCTGTGATCTCCACTTCCCTCATGCTGTAATCCATCTTCCCTGTCTCTCCTCTCCAATGAACCAATGGGATAAGAAAACTACTTAGGCTTTCAAACATACATCTGTATTGACCTGAGATTCTTTTGTTAATTCCAAGTGGTTTTATGCTCGTATTTAACAAGTAGTCCCTCTAAGGAAATAGAGCATATAAGAAAACATAACTGGCATTAATATTAGTGTATGAAAGTCAGGAAACAATTCAGCATTTTTTTTTAACCTAATCTGTCCCAGTCAATCCTTGGTCATCTTTACATAAACACAGTTACTACTAAACTCCAACTTCAAAAATAACTTGTATCTGCTCTTGCAGATCCCTTGTTTCATCTAGATATCTGCCAACTTAAATGCCCATGACCTCAGCGTATATCAGATGTAAGGGTTCTCACTAAGATAGATGATATTTTATTAGAGTTAAGTTCATATTACTGTTCTATAGTTGCTGGTTCTTAAATGAGACTTCTCCATTTCTTGGAATTCAAACATTTACTGTCTTAATCTCAACTGTCAGTTTATCTTTCACCACTGGATGTTTGCTGTCTTGATTCTATCTGACCTGGGTAATTAAATAACCCTCAACCTTCTTCTGATGGTCTAAGGTCTGGCCTCTGAAAAGTCTTCCAGTATACTGGCTAGTTCTGGCTTCCAAGTTGGGATGCCTGCCTCACTGGCACTCATATAGCTATTATCTAAAATTTGGAAGCCCAAATAGTTCAAAAGTCCAATTAAAACAAGTATTTATTGAGTAACTACTATGTGCCATACATTGTTGTGAGGATGAAACAGAGTAATGAGTAACAGATCAACTTCTAGCTCTCAAAGAACTTAGATTATTTTAAGATGATTGGTCAAGGCAAGTGCCTGGCAATGAGTAACAGATCAACTTCTAGCTCTCAAAGAACTTAAATTATTTTAAGATGATTGGTCAAGGCAAGTGCCTGGCTAAAACACATATCCACTGCTTAACACTGGAAAAAAAGCAACTAAAAAACAGTTTGCAAGACATAAAATACAAGCCTTCTGCAGCTAAAGTTTGGAAAATAGTCATTAATTTTCAGATTATTCCAAAAGAATCTGCCAAAAATCTTTGAGAAACAAACAGAAAAATGAGAAAAATATTTGGCCTGCCTGTGGTTTAAAAAACTTTTCATTATTATTAAATACCTCAAATTGTACCATACTAATTTTTTTAAGTTGAAAATAAGATATTTGTTTTGTTCATCCATTTACTCATTTAAGACATAAATTCTGAATGTCTGTTGTGTCAAAGGAGCCTGGTGGGCTATGGTCCATAGGATTGCAAAGAGTTGGACACAACTGAAGCAACTTAGCCCACACACTATGTGTCAGAACAGAAGAGGCCACTGCTTCGTGTAGCTAATTTTCCAAGTAGAAGGATCCAGAGACTAAGTAAGTGAACAAATAATGTACGATAACATATTTCTGGTGCTGCTGCTAAGTCACTTCAGTCATGTCCGACTCTGCGACCCCACAGACGGCAGCCCACCAGGCTCCCCCATCCCTGGGATTTTCCAGGTAAGAACACTGGAGTGGGCTGCCATTTCCTTCTCCAATGCATGAAAGTAAAAAGTGAAAGTGAAAGTGAAGTCGGGTCTGACTCTTAGTGACCCCATGGACTGCAGCGCACCAGGCTCCACCACCCATGGGATTTTCCAGGCAAGAGCACTGGAGTGGGTTGCCATTGCCTTCTCCAATGATAACATATGTGAAGGAAACAATCTGTGTTCACTGACACAGAAAAAGGAGTTGGGGTGGAGGACAATTATTCACATAAAACAGAGAATGCCTCCCTGAATAGTTGAGCATCAAGGAGTGAGAGTCCTTGCATTCAAAATGCAAACATAAATATAGTATGTGTGAAATACTCTCACCTCTGCCCTTTATTTCTCTCTCCCACAAAATTTCACCTTTGTTCTAAAAATTTCCAAAGTTAAAAACAAGAGAAAGTTTGAGTGGATGTGAAACAAGGACTTGGAATATAATCGTTCTTTCAACATTAATTATACTGTACATGTTGAGAAGCTATAATCAAGAATTGAAAGCTGCTTTTTGTCTTAGGTTCAAAATCATGAAGCAACAATTTTACACAGTGAATGTATCATTGTAAGAAATTCAGAAACAGAAAATAATGACCTGGTTACAATTTTCTACATGACAATAAGTCCATACAAGGGATATTGCCTATTTGCTCTTGTTTATTTGGTTGATGCTCTTCTGGGGACAAGGAAGATTAGAGGGCAAATAGAGGAAGGAGCAATAATATAAGCATTCAGCATAAACAAATTTTAAAGGAGTTTTTGAGAAACCAAATATGACTCTGAAGTATAAGAACAAAAGTAATTGTCAGCCAAGACAATTTTCAAGAAAATAATTTTGTTTATATCCACCAAAAAATAAAGAAATAAAATAAGCTATCCGCTATCACTCTGTTGACCTTATTGATATGTATAAATGCAGATGTTGTCATCTTTGTATTTTTATATTTTTTAGTAATCTTACACATCTACATTTTCCCAAGTATCATTGCGGTTCTTTTCCCTGCTTCCTGGTGCTTAAATGAAAACACAGGGACATAGAGGCCAAAGACCATGTCTCTCTTCAATCTTAGTTTCATTTGCATTCATCAAAATATTTCATTCATAATAGGAGATCAGTAATGAACAAATAATTGAATGAATGAATAAATAAATAAAGGAGTGAATAAATAAAAAATCAAAACAGCTTTTGACCCCCAAAGGAAATAATATCTTAAGCACCTACTATGGTATCACTGTAGACTATACATAAGTATTCAGACCCCATGTAATACTTAACTGCAGTGACATAAATTAAGATGAAATTACTTTGGAAAATTAAGTCATACTGAATAATTATATTTTATTTGAACAAACTATAAAGGATGGCATTTTTCCAACATACACTGTTAGTATTTTATTCTGATTTTCTAAAAAGTCTTCACTGACCTAATGGAGAAGTTAGTTTTAAGAAATTTTCTTTTGTTTTTCAGTTTGTATTATGAAAACCAGCAAACTTACACAGTACCATTGATATGATACTCTGTCTTATTCCCAATTGTAATGATAATGTAAATGAACAGAGATTTCATTTCTTATTCAAAGTATTAACAGTTTACAAATCTTTTTACCAAGAATAGAGTACCCCCGATTAACTCATTTTCCTGTCTCTTTTTAATATTTCTTGGAAACCTAATGGTTCTAATCACCTGACTATAAAATAACAAATCTCACTTTGCTATGAGACCCTCAAAATGATTCTGGAAATAATTCTAAGCAAAAGAGTGCAAACATTATGCGAAATGTCAGCCTATAGATAGAAGAACATCATTTTGATATTCAGATAGCTTCTATTTATACATACACATGCACATAATAATAAAAAATATAACAATAATCCACATGGGATTATTAAGAATTTTCCCTGTAAAATTATGACTTAATTACTAACTTTACTGTTTAAAACTAATTTTTCCTTAAACTTATAAGCCTAACTTAAAATACCATGATTGTATTTAAGACTAGAAAATTTGAGTGATTCATTTCAAGGAAGACTTTAATTAATATGTATTTCTATTTACAAATTTGGTTAATTTATTAACCATTTAAACTGAACTCATAAATATATCTTGAAAAAAGTGAAAGTGTTAGTCACAGTCATGTCTGACTCTGCAACCCTAAGGACTGTAGCCTACTAGGCTCCTCTGCATATGGAAATTCTCAGGGCAAGTATACAGGAATGAGTAGCTATTCTTTTCTCCAGGGGACCTTCCCAACCCAGGGATCAAACCCAGGTCTCCTACATTGCAGGCAGATTCTTTACCAACTGAGCTACCAGGGAAGCCCCTAAATAAATCTTATTATCCCTTAAATACTTTAATTCTCTGGCTGACTAAATTTTCCCAGTTATATATGTAACTCTTTAAAATCCATTAGGGCTTACCTTATAGTCTACTAAATGTTCTGATACTATTTATAAATTGGTGAGATTTCCAATTAAAGTCACAAATTTAAGTCAATTACTCAACAGCACATTTTAAATTGGATGTGTGCAAGACTGACTTACTACTCTTAAAGGCAAAAAAATCTCTTAAATATTTCAAGTATCTGAAGTACCGAATATGCTTAGATTTCTCAACACAAAAAAAAACTAGCAACACTATTTTCTTGAACATTATTTTCCTTGTATGCTCAGTTGATCAGATTCATTGTGACCGCATAGACTATAGACCACCAGGCTCCTCTGACCTTGGAATTTTACAGGTGAGAATATTGGAGTGGGTTGCCATTCCCTTCTTCAGGGGATCTTCCCAACCCCAACTCAAGGATCAAACCTCCATTTCTTGCATCCCCAAATCTTCACCTTGCAAATGTCAATCCATTACGTATTTTTGGCAACATGAACATACTTCATTTTTAACCTAAGAAAATCTAGATAAAATATGTATTTAAATGCCTTAATATTACTCTAAGGAATTATTTGCTAAACTTCTATTAGTAGATATGATTAGAAGTTTACTTTGCCTTATATAATATTTTCCATATTAAATAAATATTATTATATTTTGGTAATAAATAGCAGCTATAATTTCAGTCCTCTATGTAAATTAGGTATATCCATCTACTATTTCCAAAATTTGGTATCTTCATTTAATCATCTAATATTTCCTGTTATTATTTTGAAAAAATTTAAATACAGAAGACTGAAATAGATAATATAAAAAGCAAGATGTGTATAAGAGACAGGAATACTCCTATGAGAGGGAGAGAAAGAACAACTTACACACACAATCAGAGTGTGTAATAATTTTTGTGGTTGCTTTTAATTTGTGTAAATAATATTCTAGTTTATATAAAACTCAAAAAGTCATTTTTTTCACTTATACACTTTCCAGAGTTATTAACATTGTTAAGTTAAATCTGGTTCATCTGTTTTAACCACTATATAATAATCCATTGTAGGAATATATTCTAATTTATTTTTCCATTCTGCCACAATGGACATATTGATATTATAAGTAACACTGTAGCTAATATTTCATTTCTCCTTCTTATGTACATGGGAAGGATTTTCTTAAGGGTAGGACAGACCAAGATAACTTTATGCAATGATGGCAATTCTCTGTGTTATGGCTAGAGAGACTTGAAATGTGTCTAATGTGATTGATAAACTGATTTCTTTTTTCATTTTATTTCATTCTAATTAGTTTAAATGTAAATTTAAATAGCTATATGTGATTAGTGGTCACTTTTTTGGGGGGTAGGGGAGGGAACAGTACAACTTTAGAATATATGCCCAGAAGTAGAACTGCTAGGCCCTGTGGTATATACATTTACAAAAATTTACTGATTTTTGCTCTCCAAAGTTACTGGGCCAATTTACACACCCACAAGCAGGGTTACCACTGGCTACCCTCTGGACAATGTTTGTGCTTGTCAGATTTTTCCTTTTTTCTCAATCTGAAAAGTTAAAAATTGAATCTTGCTTTTGGTTTAATTGGAATTTATCCTATTAGTAGTAAAAATGAAACTTATCATAATTTTTATTGACCATCTGGGTTTCTGCTTCTCTGAAGCAGATACTATCTACATATCAGTATTCTTTTCCCAACAGGTAATATCTTTTTCCTTATTCATTTATAAAAGCCTTAATTCCTACTCTTTCCCAGTTCTACCCTGACAACTAGTTCCAAAGAAATATGGACTTAAAAAACTTTTTACCACTTTAGTCAACCACTTATTATACAGCATGGACCTGGGCATGTGCTAATGCTGACACTAACCACTTCCCAATCTCACAGAAGGTCTAGACGGAGGTCTGCAACCTTAACTTCCAATGTGAAATATATGGTACCACTTCATGGGAAATAGATGGGGAAACAGTGTCAGACTTCATTTTGGGGGGCTCCAAAATCACTGCAGATGGTGATTGCAGCCATGAAATTAAAAGACGCTTACTCCTTGGAAGGAAAGTTATGACCAACCTAGACAGCATATTCAAAAGCAGAGATATTACTTTGCCAAAAAAGATC
>SJYT01084791.1:79758-91563 GCA_006410635.1 Cephalophus harveyi | reverse complement strand
GAGGATGAGATGGCTGGATGGCATCACCAACTCGATGGACGTGAGTTTGAGTGAACTCTGGGAGCTGGTGATAGACAGGGAGGCCTGGCATGCTGCAATTCATGGGGTCTCAAAGAGTCGGACACGGCTGAGCGACTGAACTGAACTGAACTGAGTCTGTTCTCAATACTGGGATCTCAGGGAGAGCTAAGTAAACAGAAGAAGTTCAACTTTTGTATCTTAATTTATATTTTCCTGAGCATTTGAGTATACTCTTTGGATCTGTTTTCAGATGAGTATATTTATAGGATATTTATCAGAAATGCTGAACAAATTTCAGAATTCAGCATGTTAATAAAATGTTATAGATTTATGGTTAAGAAAAATACAAATATAAGCATATATAATGAGTTCCTGAATAACAGATCTCATTGTATTTAATCTATTGAATATCACAGTCTTGCTGGGACCAACTCTTAGACTCATAAGGATCAAGATTAGTGTCAACACATCTCATCCTCAGAGACAGACTAAAAACCAAAATGGGCAGAAGCAACTATATGCTCCTTTACAATCAGTTATACAGAGAGAGGGGGATCAAGGCATCAACTCTACCAACCGTGTGTTCATTACCAGAAATTTGAATACTGAGAAATGCATTTCTACTTTATTTATTTTTGAGGAAGAGACAATCATAGGAATTTCAATTTATAGCCATTGACGATAACTTTGATTTCAAATCAGTGGTCAAAGAGTGCAGTAGTGACTGACAATGGGTAGGAGATCAGATAGGCCAACCTAGACAGCATATTAAAAAGCAGAAACATTACTTTGCCAACAAAGGTAAGTTTAGTCAAAGCTATGGTTTTTCCAGTAGTCATGTATGGATGTGAGAGTTAGACTATAAAGAAAGCTGAGCACCAAACAATTGATGCTTTTGAACTGTGGTGTTGGAGAAGACTCGAGAGTCCCTTGGATTGCAAGGAGATCCAACCAGTCCATCCTAAAGGAAATCAGTCCTGAATATTCATTGGAAGGACTGATGCTGAAGCTGAAGCTCCAATACTTTGGCCACCTGATGCAAAGAACTCACTCATTTGAAAAGACCCTGATGCTGGGAAAGATTGAAGGCAGGAGGAGAAGGGGACAACAGAGGATGAGATGGTTGGATGGCATCACTGACTCGATGCACATGAGTTTGAATAAACTCCAGAGTGGGCGGTGGACAGGAAGGCCTGGCATGCTGCAGTCCATGGAGTGAAAAGAGTCAGACATAACTGAGCGACTGAACTGAACTGAACTGATTCAATGTGTGTGTGCTTAGTCGCTCAGTTGTATCCAACTCTTTGTAACACATGTCCGACTCTGTGGCCCACCAGGCTCCTCTGTCCATGGGGATGGACAAGAATACTGGAGTGGGTTGCCATGCCCTCCTGCAGGGGATCTTCCCAACCCAGGGATCAAATCCAGGTTTCTCACATTGCAGCCAGATTCTTTACCACCACTGTGAAAAGAGTTCAATTTCTCCAACAAATCTTTGGGAGATAAAGCTGAATAGAATGAATTATTTTTCAGTGGTGACAGGAAAGATGGCCAGGCCTCATGGGACTGACATGGTCACAACCAGGATCCTAGAATTATGGATACTAGGAGAAATTTCCAAAAAACGAGTTATCCAGAATATTTTCTATTATCAAGGTCCACAATTTTCTGCATCCCTGGGGACACTGGAAGCTAGAAGATGGGATCTAAGAGGCAAAAGGCAAAGATTTTGCTTTCTCGAATTAGAAAGATACTGAATTTTGCATGAAGCACCAAAGATGTTTAAGCCCCTTGATGTACTAGAAAAAATTTCAAGTAGCAAAATTGAATTTACAAAATGTCCTTTGAATTTAGAAGAAAGATAAAGTCTACAAAAGTTCTAGCTTTGACAGCGATTTTTTTTAATGTGTTTTATTTGATTGGTGTACAAACTTGATTTATTTTGGTTCAGGTAAAGAAAGCCCTTCACCTCTAGAGTCTTCACTGATTTTATTCACTATAACATTCTTTTTACCATCAATGTCTGTTTCTTAAATAAAATTTCTTCTACCTTAGTGGTAGTGGTTTAGTTGCTAAGTCATGTCTGGCTTTCGACTCCATGGACTGTAGCCTGCATGCCTCCTCTGTCCATGGGATTCTCCAGGCAAGAAAAGTGGAGTGGGTAGCATATCCCTTCTCCAGGGGATCTTCCCAACCCAGGAATTGAACCTGAGTCTCCCGCATTAACGGCAGATTCTGTACTGACTGAGCTACAAGAGAAGCCCTTACCTTGGCACCTTTCAATAAAATGCCAAAGGACCTTCTCTTCTAGTGTTGTACAAGGATTCTGCAACTGAGTAACCTGGTGCCACAACCACCCATCCACCTCCCCCCACCCTCATTATCACAAATATCAGCAAACCTGTAGTGACTAGAAATTTCCAGACACCCCTGGGAAGACCAATTTCCTATTTAGGGAAAAGAATTCTAAGTGATGGAGAAAAGAAAAAGAATTGTGCTGTAGCTGATTAAGTAATATAAACTACTTGCTAACAATAAATCAATTCTACAATTTCCTTCTTGCCTTCCAAGTAATTCTATGTTCTTGATTCTAAAGATACTTTATACTTTAAAGCCTATTGAAGTTTCTTTGCCATCACATAAAGGTAAAATGGAAAGAGTAAAACTCTTCAGCTTCTAGATGAAACCCCCATCACTCCCACCATCAGTACAGTGTTATTTCCACTGTGGTATGCATTTGTATATCCATTGGAAGGACTGATGCAACTTGAAACGCCAATACTTTGGCCACCTGATGAGAATAGTTGACTCACTGGAAAAGACCCTGATGCTGGGAAAGATTGAGGCAGGAGGAAAAGGGGACGACAGAGGATGAGACGGTTGGATGGCATCGCCGGCGTGATGAACATGAGTTTGAGTAAGCTCTGGGAGTTGGTAATGGACAGGGAAGCCTGGCGTGCTGCAGTCCAAGGGGTCGCAAAGGGTTGGACACAACTGAGCGACTGAACTGAACTGATGCATTTGAAATTGTTCTGCTTTGTTCCTCCAGTTGTCTCCATCTTAGACAAACATTATCTACAGTTTCTTTTGTATCTTCTTGATATTTCCTCCAAATATTTTAAACCTATGGAATAATGTTATGCCACATATTGTTCTATGACTTTTTTCTCTTCTAACTTAATATATCTCAGGCAATTTTTCATTTGAGTACATATATGTAGGCTTACCATATTTTTTAGTAGTTGCATAACTCCACTTTCTTTTCTTAACAGGCACTTGGAGCAACATCCAAGCATGTGTAAGAAAAGAAAAAAATGTTCACAGACCCTAATTAGCATAAAAGTTATACGCACATATAAAAAGTTTAATTCACACACACACACACCTGCTGTTGTCCGCTAACAATGTAATATTTCAGGTGGATGCTCAGTATTCATAGAAAACCCAAATTGCATGTTACTGCTATATAGATAGATTATGTGCTAAAATGGATATTGCCTTCCTTTTATTCAAGGAAGTGCAATGTTTTGTCTGCCAAGAATTTGACATTTTCCTTAAGGGTAAGATGAGAAAATATTTAAGTAGGCATTAAAGGAAAGCAGAGAAACTGGAGCAGTAATAACAAAATGCCAGTAAAAGGACCACACGAATTAGCCCTAGCCCTTTAGGCAAAGGTCAAAAGACTATAGAATAGGCCTATCAGATAACGGTTTAAAAAAAAAATCTCCACAGAAGTCTAACATAACATGGGAATCTGCGACTATTCACAGCCAAAATATGCCTATAGAAGAGACTGACAAAAAATTATCAGGTAGGAAAACTATCTGAGCAGATGATCCATCCTTTCCAAGCTGCCTCTAATCCTAAGAACAGGCAAATCAATAATTCAGCCGTTAGCGCTGTCTAAAAACGTACAGCAGAGCTGGTACAATTTAGTAAATGCCATCTATCCACAAAGCCCATCCCAAGCCAATTTCCAACAGCCAACATTTTCCATCTTATTTTCTCTATAATATTTAGCTTTTTGCTTTAATTACACTTGATATTTGTAAAGAGAAAGCTGGCGTTGTAATAATTGGATAGATTTTTTTATCTGTGTTGGCAGAGACAGAATTTTCTCTTATATTTGAGGAGCAATACAAAAGCAAAACTTCCTTTTCTCACAAACTCAATGCCAAACTATCCTCTGAGTCACACAGTCTCTTCAAATCCTGCTATTCTGAAAGTCGAGATGTGCTATCTTAAAGCTGCTGCCAGAACCAGTGTTCCTCAATTCGTAGCAAAAACTACCAGCGACAGTTTGACAAAATGCACACACCTCTCTGAGACATTCTTTCCTTTCCTCCTCCTTTCTTTTCCACGTCCTCCTGACATCCCCTCATTTCTCTTTCTTTCCTTCTATCCTTTCTTCATTGCTTTTTTCCCTTCTATTCTTCTTTCTTCTTCCCTCTATATTTCTTATTTAGGATCCCAGAAATAACAAAGTAAGGACGATCTTTCAAAATCAGAGCACCAAAAGAAATTTGGGGGTATCCCAATATAGCAAGGAAATTCTCCTCTTAGTCATGTCTTTCCCAAGATTATTCTGTGCTTCAGAAACTCATAACAATACCTTCACCCTTAAAAAGGAATATAAATCTCCTAACAGGAAAAAAATTTTGAATTAAAGATTTTAATAGCTACAAAACATTGTAATTATTGACAATAAAGTTTTACTTATTAATATTAATCAAATATAAATGTATTCCTAAACTTTTCCATCATTAAATAAGTACTTAAAATTGCATTATGAAATCTTGGAGAGGAATGCTTTTTAATATGTACTAATGGCATTGTGAGTCATCTGGCCAGACAAAATTCAAATATACATATCTGTAAACAGTGTTGCAAAGCCGGTCTCCTAAGTTCACATTCTCTTCAATGAGCATCAGTATTTTTAAGCAGCAGAAACACTTCAATTTTTAAATTCACTTTACAAGCAAAATAGACAATTCTACAAGCACAGAGCTACCAAAATTTCCATTCATATATTCAAAATACCTGCTTTGAAAGGACAATTACCTGTTTTCAGTCACAACTTAGGTGTAAATCTCTAAAATTTTAGCTGACAGGTTTTACTATGTAATAAAACATGTCAAATTCAAACTGACAAGTGGATTTCATTTTTTGGAGGGTTTTTCTTAACACCTTTTTCCATTATAATACAAGTACTACTTAGCCATATGATTTTCTGCAAAACTTAACCAAAAATGTAAAACATAATGCATGTCTCAACATCTCAATGCTCTTATGGAAGGCTTTTGGGGGAGGGAAAGAGCCATGCTAAATTCAGAAAAGTGGGCTGTCTGTAAATGAAGAGGCTGCCAGCTTTCATCTGCTCGAGGTACTTGCATGCTTGCCTTCTAAACCAGAAAGAGGACAGTTAGCCCGTCTCTTGTTGTGGCTCTGAAATGCTTCAGTTACTTAGTTTGTGAACTTAGAATATCACACTGTCCAGCACATTTATTCTAAACAGATGATCTGTACACCAGAGATGTCAGCCAATATGCTTAACCACTGAGTTTGCAGCTTATCTTTTAATGTAGATCTGGAGAGACGTAAATGCAATCATTCCATATAAGTATGTACACGGACCATTTGTTTAATCAAACTAGAAATTATAGGATAATACACTATGTTAACATATTTTAAGTCACAATTGATATTGGAAATAAATACTGACATAGCACATTACATATCTACTAAAGGGCTTTTTTTGTGGGTATTGGCTTCAGTTTGGTGAGTGGTGAGAGATTAAAATAGAGTTCATGAAAACTGTGTGTGTGTATCTGTATACTGTGTGTGTGTAAAATCTGTTCCATCACTCAGTCACTAGCATGGGCATTAAACAATAAAAATTGGTACTCTAGCCCAGCTTCAATAAAATTCCTTAATTTTGTGCCTTATTCTTAGATGAAAAGAAAAAGGCGTAAGACTGTATTTGCATAGCAACTTTTAATTATTTAACTTTTTAACCTAGCAATAGATATTTACAATCTTAATTGTTCATACGATTGCTTCAGTGTTAAATAGAAAATTATATTTATGTATTATCAAATGTGGTATAACAAAAGAAAGCGTCCTTGTTATTAAAAGTGGACTACTACTGCCCCCTTCTGATATGAAAAATGAAGAACAGTTCTTCTCAGGACTGGAAAAGGCACTCTACATTAATCCCCTAAACAGCTGTTTCAAGTCAGATTTATGCCAATTCTTTTCTGATTTACTAATAAATCCCTCATTTTTCTCCTAAAATATTGAATATCCTAATGTTTTACCATTGTGAGCTACCTTCCTAGGAAACACTATAGAGTCAGGGAATCCTGTTAATTCTTAAATATAATCAAACACCTTTATTCAATCTGAGCTTCAAATTAAATTCTGGGGGGGGGGGGAAAATCATCTTTTAAAAAATATTTGAAATTTTATCATCACTGGATTTACATTTGGTCATATGAAAGCTAATAAAAATCTATACCTGCCTTAATCACGTTAAATGTCATGTTGCCTCGCTTTTTACCAAATTCAAGCTGATCCTCACAGACACACTCATTCATTACATTCCTTTATGACATAACATAAAGGGCAAAAGGCAGCATGATAGATTAAAAAGATATTATGGTCCAATATTAATTACAGTATCAGCACCTTTCTCCAGCTCAGACTGCATATAAATGCCTATTTTCATTTTAACACTCAGAACATACTTTTGAGAGAGAATGGATCCAATGCATAGACAAAGTCAATGGAAATTTTCGTTGGATATTCTCACACCAGGCTGGCACCATGCATGAGCAACCTAGATAATTCGGAATATCTCTCTTTAACCCAGTTTGGGTTTTGTGCAATTATTTTAAGAATGTGAGATTGTGAGATACGCAAATCACAATGTGGGCAAATATAATAAAACAGAAACATATAATTTAAAAATTCTTCTCCATAAAACTAAAACTCCAATACCTTTTTTCCAAAGAATTTTACAGAAGCATAACAAAATAATTATTCTCAGATGTAAAAGGTTAAAACAAAATGGTATGACATTCTTAAATTACAATAGTTTTCTTAATGTTGGGTATCTTACAGTAAACTTATGAAAGCTTCCACTAGTAAAATGTACACAAATCAACAGTAACTTGTAATATCATTTAAATATGTCAAAATAAAAATACTATTTACAGCATATTTCATCAAGCTATGAATTTGTATTTAAGATCAACCTCAGAAAAAAATTCAGCTTCAATCAGGAGTATCATGTTGAACCTTCAAATAAGCTTGCTAATTGTTCCTGCTATCTCGAGGAACAATTCATATTTTACTGCTAAAGTCCTCTGATTCCATGTAATTATTACCCAGATCTCATTTCATAAAAATTTTGCTTTCTGAAAAACAATGATCTTATATTTTTTTCAGTAGTTCCTGCTGCTTATTTCAGGGTTGTGTTTCTTTTCCACTGACGCAATTTAACTTTCACACATTGAAAATGACAGCCACTCCAATTTGGTGACGCAAAAGAACTGACTACATCAGGCATAACTAGATTTAATGACATGTTTCTCAACGCTATATCTTAAATTGGAAAGTCCTACTCTGGATAAAGTATGTACAACGCAGGAAGTAGCACCAGGGGGATAACTTCTGAAGGTGTATGTTTTCATCTATTAAATTAGTGACTCTCCTATAGCTCATCCTTTTGACCAGGAGTTAACAGTAGGGTGAGGATTGCTGACTTGGTTGGTTATTCTCCTTTCTTGGGAATCTCTGACAGAATCACTTCTAGCCACTAAAAATCTGTGGTGCGATCCAGATGTTTGCATTCCACTTTTTCTCTTCAGATTCTTCAAATATATACAAAGAAATCTATCTTCAGAATAATAAATCAAATGAGAAAGCAATTTAAATCATAATCCTATTTTTAAGAAGCAATAATGATGGCATAAGACAGAAAAAACTAAAATGCATCTGATTTCTAGCTTTACTCTTTGACTACATTTAATTACAGCCCTCATTTTATTATCGCTACAAACAGGCATATGTGGGGCACCTTTGAATATATTCTCTCTGACACGCAGAGGCCAATTCTCTCTGAATGCAAACTACACACAGTACAGCTGCAAAGTGTTGCTGATGGCGTGCGGACACTACAGACATGCAATTGTTGCCAAGTTGAATATCTACCTAAAAAGGAGCCAGGCATTAAAGTGTCAGGCAGACGAAGGCTTTAGGAATATTATACATTATATCCAGAAATTTCTCATTTGCCTCCCACTTCAGAAGGAAGAAGATCCCTCCTATTTCAGTCATACATGAAACAGCAATACGTACAGCTAAAATATTGCTATTATAACCAAAAGGACAGCCAAAGAGAGCAAATGTTATCTATGTAGATGAGGAAAAGACCAAAAAAATTCAATCCTAAATTCTAATTTTTAATCCATAGGTACCAATTCACCAAATGTTTTCAATATTTGGGAAAATAGGCTTTCCATATTCTGTGAATATTTTAGTATCTATGAATATCCTGCTTCTTATAGTTTTGTGATATATTCTCCAACCCATATTCTAAGCGTGATAGATTTGTATACTAATTATGAGAATCATAAAATGTGTTCAAGCAGAACAAAAACTGAGGGAGAAAGGGTGCTTTCACAAATTACAAATACAGCTATTATACCTGTTACAGATGAATTCCAACTATAAGTAAAGATTTTTTTTTTTCCACAGTAGATCGTGGGAGTTCATGATAACTATAGGTATGATCAAGGCTTATTTCATTGCTTTGAAATGTCAAATGAGTAATTTTATTCTCTTTTATTTTTAAGCTATTTGCAGAGACAACACAAAATTATATAATGTTACATTTATTTTAACCTACACTTCTTCCTTCATAAGGTTGCTTGTCTAAACATTTCACTAACATTGTGCAATTTTAAACTGAGAAAAAGAACAAAGTTACAAGTGTGACAATTTATCAGGAATAGATTAAGTGACAGCTGTAACTAGAATCAGAATTAGTAGATTATTTTAATAGTTCCAGGAAGAGTATAATTTACAAAAGTACATTTGAATGATGTTAGGAAGATAGCAGGAGGAATTATTTGCTTAGCACAAAATGATATTTTTAAATTAAACTTTGGTAATGCTCTCTCCACTAGAATTACTGTTTAGTAAATACAGAGATGTGTCTCTTGACTCAACAATTCAATGCATCAGTTGGTTTACTGACATAAAGCAAAAATGATTATTTCCCAAAACTTTTATTCAAGTCATGGAGTCTGCAAATATATCATTTTTAATATAAATTTTTGATAAACTGTCCTCTCATCATGTCTAAAACAATTATATACATTTCCAAATTTTTTGATTTGTCAAACTGGGTGCCTCTCAATTTTTTCATAATCTAATTTCTAAGAAAGAATTTATTTAAGCAAAGCTTCATTACATCCCATTACCAAGACCCTAAGAACAAGGAAGCTTTCTCTTTTTTCCTTCAAAAATTGCCTGAAACAATACTCCTCCAAGAAGGGTTGACTATTTAAGAGACATTAATCCAAATCCTCCTCAAGTCTGACATCCCCACAGTCTGTACTAGGGCTTCCCAGTTGGATCAATGGTAAAGAATCCGCCTGCCAATCAGGAGATGTGGATTTGATTCCTGGGTCAGAAAGATTCCCTGGAGAAGGGAATAGCAACCCACGCCAGCATTCTTGCCTGGAGAATTCCATGGATAGAGGAGTCTGTACTACCAGAAATAAGCAACTCACCTGACTTCAATGTAAATATATATGTGTTCCTTGATATGCTATTCGTGACACGTCTTTCATTATCTTCATCAGTAGGTTCTTCTCTTACTCTATCCATTCGTGCCATGCTTAAAGAAAGGGAAAACCTTCCGGAAGAACCATTTTTCCTTGCACAACCGTGTATATGTGTGCATGTGCGTGTGCTTAGTCACTTCAGTCGTGTCTGACTCTTTGCAACTCTGTAGACTGTAGCCCATCCGTGGGATTCTCCAGGCAAGAATACTGCAGTGGGTTGCCGTGCCCTCCTCCAGGGGACCTTCCACATCCCGGGATCAGTCCCGTGTCTCTTACCTCTTCTGCAGCGGCTGGTGTGTTCTTTGACACTAGTGACACCCGGGAAACCCCAGTGATGGGCATACTTAGGCACTTATTAAGATGACAGTGAGCATGATGATGACAGTAATGACCAAAAATATGATCATTATTTCCATCAATGTTCCTGAAAAGGGAGAAATTCAATTTGGGAACTGAACTGAATGTTAATAAACTGTTCAAATGTTACTTTTTTAAAATTTCTCTTTCTAAACACTCCTTCTTTGGAGAGAATAAATCAGATAACTACTTATTATCCTATTTGACTTTTACAAATTTTATATATTGCATAACTGAATATGTTTAGCAGGTCAGTGAAGGTTTCAATACTCATTATAAACTGAATCATGACTAAACAAGGACTTAAAGGAAAAAAATTACGTGATACCTTTACCCTCATAATGATTACCTTCTCTTTTAAAGCAAAATAACTTTAATACCGAGCACAGTCTCTAAGCTATGGATATTCTTACAGTCTCTTTTAAGTTAAAACTATGCACTCAAGATTATATTTATATGGACAAAGGTAAAGATATTTTCTCTGTTAATTGATACAAATGTTTCCTCAACAGAGCCAAGGAAAAACAACAGTAAATGAGTTATAAATACATAGATTGAACAATAGGTAGATAGGTAAATAGATACATGTTAGAAATGCAAATAGATTTGAGCTGTGTTACATTATATATATTGGTTTAATGGGAGAAAAGAATTTTTTAGTAGAGTAATACCCTTTATTTATGGTAATACATTTAATTTAGTCTCGTTTGCCGCATGTTTTTGAGGTTTTCTAAAAATAGAGCAAAGGAATTATACAATCTCTGGACAAAAACGTTGGGAATTTGACACCAGCCAATCAATTCTTTCAAATTCCGAATTGTAATCATAAAATCGGGACCTATCAAAGTTCCATCATCAGTTCAGTTGCTCAGTCGTGTCCGACTCTTTGCGACCCCATGAATCGCAGCACGCCAGGCCTCCCTGTCCATCACCAACTCCCAGAGTTCACTCAGACTCACATCCATCGAGTCAGTGATGCCATCCAGCCATCTCATACTCAGTCGTCCCCTTCTCCTCCTGCCCCCAATCCCTCCCAGCATCAGAGTCTTTTCCAATGAGTCAACTCTTCGCATGAGGTGGCCAAAGGATTGGAGTTTCAGCTTTAGCATCCATCATAGAACTCAATAATAAATGGCCACATATAAACTGAATAAATGACCATATAAAAAATAAATGAATACAAAGAAAACTGAACATCAATCCAGACTAAGGCACAGTCATAGAAGAATGTATTTATAATTGAAAAATAAAATAAATAAAAATGTAACTTGAAAATATTTATTAATATAAATCTTCATATTGCCATTTAAGCTACAGTTCTATAAATGTAAGCATTCCATACATGAAATTAACATTTAATCATTATCATAGTTTCCCCGTGTCTAAGCAGTGCCTTTCTAAACAGATTTTGAATAAACTCAGAAATGACATCACAAAACAATTAGCCAAGTTCATTAAGGACATTAAGGACATTCATTCCAAGTATATCAAGGCTTGGAAAGGAATGACAGCTTTTTAAAGGCAGCTCGTCTCCGTGAAATGAATTGTTTTCTTGAATTTCCTCTGTTAGAAC
>SJYT01084791.1:67258-74758 GCA_006410635.1 Cephalophus harveyi | reverse complement strand
GAGAGTTCTTAATAGTCAGTGCTCATTCATCCTTCTCCCTCATTTCTTCTCTGCCTTTATTGCCACATGCAAAACCATTCTATTCTCTGGGCTATTTCATAGGCTTGATTATCACCTGCAGTGTCTGACTCATAAACACACAGCCACAACACCAAGCTCTCTCTAAAGCTCTAGTCTCAATTTCTCCACCTTCTCTTGTGCACAACAATCTGTGTGTTCCACCAGAACTCCAAATTTACTGTATGTCTAGAAAAGAAATCATTTTCTTTCCTAGCTTAGTTTTCTTCTTGTACCTCTAGTTGTAAGAATGGTATTAATATCCTCTTAGCAACAGGCTCAAAACTTTGACTTACCAGGGACATCCCTTTCCTTGCCGATGACTCCCAACTCTTCCAAGCTTGGCTGTGTCCTTGTCCGTTATTCTCTCTCGTCTGTTCTATCTCACTTGTTCCCAAATTGGTTCCCTACCTCTCACATTTTCATCCTAGTATTTACCCATTTTTGCCCATTGAATTTGTTTAAAGCACAGCTCTAAACTCTCTTCACTGCTCAAAAAATTTTATGTTTATAGAATAAACCTCCAACTAAAATATTTGCAAGAGGTGAAACAAATCAAAGGAAAAAAAATATTGAATGATGTCTCAGTTCCTCAGCCCACATTGCCACATCTGGCCACATAATTTTCTAATATGATTTTCATGTCCCCCTACCTTCTCCAGGCACTGTGATGTAGTAGAATAATATGATGAAGAAGCAATGTAAGTAGGAAAACAGAGACTTAGGTCAACTCTGTTCACTGGTGTAATCCTAGGCCTACAACATCAAAGTGCTCAAAAAATACTTGCTTGGTAAATGAAGAGAGATTTGGATTCCAGGCCATTAATTATATTGCAAATATATATGATATAGCACAATTTATTTATTGATTGATTTGTTTAACCTGCATGCATGCACTCACGTGTGTGTATGTGTGTGTCTATCACTTATAGGTTAATTAAGACTATAGGAGGCAAATTATTTGACTAATAGGTTGTGTCACTTAGCTATATGAACTGCAGATAAATTGCACACAATAAAAATGAAGTCTTATTTTATCTTTTAAATCGAACTGATACTACCAAATTCGAAGGGTTATTTTTGCCATCAAAATCAGTGAAAACTGATTTTGAGAAGTGTATTTCTTAACACATGGTAGATGCTCTATAGAAGTTTCTTCATTTATCCTTTTCCATTCAGCCTATTCTCTAACCAAATGAAACATGCCACCAACATATATACCTTTTGCTCATGCAGACAGTTCTGCTGGCATGCCCTTTCTCCGTTTCAGCATGCCCAAATCCCACCTGCTGTTCAAGAATAAGTCCAATGACACCTCTCTTATACTTCCCTTCCAGTTCCTACTGCTCAATAGTGACCTTTCCAATGACATTTCATCTGTTCCACTTTGGGGCATTTATGTCATCTCCATTACTATGGTCTGAGACTGATGGCAAATTTGTATCTGGCTCAATTTGTAATGACTCCTTTCTAACAGCTAACCATAGTGCTCTACAAACAAGCAAAAAACACTTAATGAGTAAATAATGTTATCCAAACATAACTTATTGCCAACAAGGAACATCAGAATCATAGAAACTAACTGAAAGTCTTAAGTCCTATAGTTAACACAGGGAAGCAACAGAACTCAAGCCCTGTTTTCCTGCACACTAGGAAGCTGGAACCCACTGCTGCTGCTAAGTCACTTCAGTCGTGTCCGACTCTGTCCACTAGACGGGGGCCCACTGTCCCTGGGAATCTCCAGGCAAGAACACTGGAGTGGGTTGCCATTTCCTTCTCCAATGCATGAAAGTGAAACGCGAAAGTGAAGTCACTCAGTCATGCCCGACTCTTTGTGACCCCATGGACTGCAGCCCACCAGGCTCCTCCATCCATGGGATTTTCCAGGCAAGAGTAGTGGAGTGGGGTGCCATTGCCTTTTCTGAAGCTGGAACCTACACTACACTAACTCCCATTATAAAGGGAACATGGGATTTGCCATTTTTGAAGATTTGAAATATAACCCCAGTTTCTAAGGCAAAATCTAAATAGACTGAAAGTTCTTCACTTTGGATATGTACAAAAGTTCCTGTAGTCCAGATAGAAGCATTCAAAAATTTAATGCTAGGGCTTACCCTCAGTGACTTTTCTTGGATCCACCAGAAAACCTTATTTGAAAGAAAAACTGGAGAACAGGAAAATTCAGAAAGTTAAATAAGATCTGTCTATATGTGATCAAAGCCACTGAAATATAAATTGGTAGTAACACTTAAATGGTAATTGTGATGAACTGCTGGAGCCTCAGTATGGACTAGCATGAAAATGAGAAGTTCCTTGTTGTTCTCATTTAGTTGCTGTCATGTTTGACTCTACCATCCCAAGGACTGTAGCACACCACACTCCTCTCTGTCCTCTACTATCTCCCAGAGTTTTCTCAAATTCATGTTCACAGAGCAGGTGATGCTATCTAACCATCTCATCCTCTGTAATCCCCTTTTCCTTTTGCTTCAATCTTTCCCAGCATCAGGGTCTTTTCCAGTGAGACAGTTCTTCGCAACAGGTAGCCAAAGTACTGGACCTTCAGCTTCAGTCCTCCCAGTGAATATTCAAGGTTGATTTCCTTTAGGATTGACTGGTTTGATCTGCTTGCTGTCCAAGAGACTCTCAAGAGTCTTCTCCAGCACCACAAATCAAAAGCATCAATTCTTTGGCACTCAGCCTTCTTTATGGACCAGCTCTCACATTTGTACATGACTACTGGAAAAAAACAGTTTTGACTATATGGACCTTTTTGGCAAAGTAATATCTCTGCTTTTTAATATACTGTCTAGGTTTGTCATAGTTTTCCTTGCAAGGAGCAAGCATCTTTTGTTGTTTTTTGTTTTAAATTTCATGGCTGCATGAACTCTTGGGGGGCCTCAATCTTTGGATAGCCCTAGAGTTTTGTGAGATTTACCTTGAGGAATGCCACTAGATTCTCCTGGTGAAAATCCAAGAAAAATCTCTTCCTGGTTACAGCAGAGAGAGAGAGCAATTTTTACAATAATTATTGTAAGATATACCCAAGGCATTCTACATAACAATGCTCATCTTTCTAGAAGAAAAGACTTTACCTGATTCTAATTGCCAACATTCACTGGATAATAGAAAAAGCAAGAGAATTCCAGAAAAACATCTACTTATGCTTCAGTGACTATGCTAGAGCCTTTGACTGTGTGGATCACAACAAACTGGAAAATTCCTAAAGAGAGGGGAATACTAGACAACTTTACAAGCCTCCTGAGAAATCTGCATGCAGGTCAAAAAGCAAAGTTAGAACTGGACATGGAACAATGGACTGGTTCCAAACTGGGAAAAGAGTTCATCAAGGCTGTGCATGTCAGTCTGCTTATTTAACTTATATGCAGAGTATATCTTGCAAAATGCTGGGCTTGATGAAGCACAAGCTGGAATCAAGACTGTCAGGAGAAATATCAATAATCTCAGACATCACAGCTGGAGGGAATGGCATTCCTCTCCTTCCAGCCTCCTCCAGCCTTTCTTTTTCGTATAAAGAGATAACAAAAGGCTGCCCAGGTGGCACAGTGATAAAGGATCTGCCTGCCACTTCAGGACACACAAGAGATGTCAGTTTGATCCCTGGGTCAGGAAGATCCCATGGAGTAAGAAATACCACCCTTCTCCAGTATCTCCTGCCTGGAGAATCTCAAGGAGAGAGGAGCCTGGTGGGCTACAGTCCATGGGGTTGCAAAGTCAGACATGACTGAGCAAACATACACACACACACACACACACACACACCACAAAAGTAAATAAAACACATAGATATAAAACTAACAAAATATGACAAGATGTATAGAAAGAAAACTAAAAATTATTGTAAAAAAAAACACAAAGATCTTTATAAATAGAGAGATGGTTCTTTTTCATGGATAAGAAGATAATATTACTAAGCTGTCAATTCTTTCCAATTTGATTATAGATCAACACAAGCCCAAGCAAAAAACATAGCAAGTTATTTTGTGAATATCTACAATCTGATTCTAACACTTATATGGAAAGGCCAAAGATCTATGTCAGCCAACATAATACTTAAGAAGAACAAAGATGAAAGACACACACTACTCAATTCAAAGACTTCTGAAACTATGATAATCAAGACATCAATATATTAGCTAGAAAACAGACACACAGATCAATAAAACAATAGAAGGTCCAGAGATAAACCAATACAAATATATTCTGTTGACCTTTGACAAAGACACAAATGCAAAGCAATTTAACAGAAAAAAGATAGCCTTTTCCTGGGTTCAATCCCTGGGTTGGGAAAATCCCCTGGAGAAGGGAAACGCTACCCATTGCACTATTCTGTCCTGGAGAATTCCATGGACTACAGTCCATGGTGTCACAAAGAGTCAGACACGACTGAGCGACTTTCATTTCATGTCACTTTCAACAAATAGTGCTGAAACACCTGGATTTCCAAATACAAATAAATAAATAAATGAACAAAACTAGACCCAGATCTTACAGCTTTCACCAAAAGTCATGCAAAGCAGTCACAGAACTAACTTTAACATGCAAATTATAAAACATATAGAGCACAGTAGAAAAATCCATGCCACCTCATTCAATTCATTTCATAACGACTTTTTAGATATAAGGATAAAAGCAGAATGTGTGAAAGAAAAAATTGGTAAGCTTGAAGTATAAAACTTCTGCTCTGCAAAAGACACTGTTAAGAGAATGAAAACACAACTATGGAGCCTGTGCTGAGCCGCAACTTGTGAGCCCACACACCACAACTACTAAAGCCTGCACTCAATAGCTGATGATCTACAACAGGATAAGCCACCAGAGTGAGAAATCTACGGTCCACAACTAGAGGGTGATCCCACTCACCACAGCTTAAGAAATACTCCACTCAGCACAGCCAAAAATAAATAAAATTGCAATAAATAAATAATACAATGCAGTATCCTGGATGAGATCCGGAAACAGAAAAATGTTCCTCTGAATAAATGTGCAGATACTAATCATGACCAAGATTCTTAACTAAGGAAATGTACCATGTTAATGTAAAAAGTTAAAAACAGGAAAACCTGGTTACCAGGTATATGGGAATTCTGTGTACTACCTTCATAATTTCTCAATAAATTTAAAAGTGTTCTAAAATTAAAAGATTATTCAAAAATGGTAGGCTTGGAAATAGAAACAATTATGTCCTAAATGCTGTCAGGCAGCACACTCCCATAAGAGTGTTCTGCTGAACAATGGGAACAAGTGTAGTCCAGCAAAGTTTAAGGAACAGCCTTGCCACAGCATCCTATTGTTCCAACCAGCTTCACAGTTGTGTCTCTTAAATACAGGAGAAAAGGATAGAGCGTGGAGGCCAGTCCCCAAAATTATTGGGTTTAAGGCTACATCTAGGCAGGATTTTTGGCTGTGTTTCTTCATAGGTGTTAATAAAAACAGACTGAATTCCAAATAAGATCTGAAGGGAACTGAACTAGGAAATAAACAAGCTGGCCAAGAACTACTTGTGACTAGGCATAAAGGAATCCCCAGACTTCCCCATCTGCACCACAGGAAGTGGGAGGAAATGTGCATAACCACCAAGGGGGCTCACCCTCTGCAATCTAGATCAGACGTGGCCATCATGACATTGGGTTTTGAAGCTCCTCACAAAGAGAAAACAGGACGAGGAGCTGCTAAGACAGGAAGTGCCACCCCTACCTCAGATTAGACTCAAACACTGCAGAACCATGTGCCTGCCATGGGCTCCCTTCTTCTCATTCCAAATGGGACTTTTTCACTTCATCGTTGTGAACTAACCTAGACAAATATGGTCAGTCACAATTACTAGATACTTTGGCCTCCAATAACTATAGGTAAGTGAAAGCTAAACGTTTACCTCTTACAACATTGTGAGGTTGAGATCAAAATCTGCCACAGATGCATTTTATTTTGTTCATAATTATGCAACCAACCAAGACAGCATATTAAAAAGCAGAGACATTACTTTGCCAACAAAGGTCCTTCTAGTCAAAGCTCTTCATGTATGGATGTGAGAATTCAACTATAAAGAAAGCTGAGCAACGAAGAATTGATGCTTTTGAACTGTGCTGTTGGAGAAGACTCTTGAGAGTCCCTTGGACTGCAAGAAGACCCAACCAGTCCATCCTAAAGGAAATTAGTCCTGAATATTCATTGTAATATTATATAATAGCTGTGAAAAGAAGAGAAATGAAAAGCCAAGGAGAAAAGGAAAGATATAAGCATTTGAATGCAGAGTTCCAAAGAATAGCAAGAAGAGATAAGAAAGCCTTCCTTAGCGATCAATGCAAAGAAATAGAGGAAAACAGCAGAATGGGAAAGACTAGAGATCTCTTCTGGAGAAGGCAATGGCACCCCACTCCAGTACTCTTGCCTGGAAAATCCCATGGACGGAGCAGCCTGGTAGGCTGCAGTCCATGGGGTCGCTAAGAGTCGGACACGACTGAGCGACTTCAGTTTCACTCTTCACTCTCAAGCATTGGAGAAGGAAATGGCAACCCACTCCAGTGTTCTTGCCTGGAGAATCCCAGGGACACAGGAGCCTGTAGGGCTGTTGGGGTCGCTAAGAGTCGGACACGACTGAGCGACTTCAGTTTCACTCTTCACTCTCAAGCATTGGAGAAGGAAATGGCAACCCACTCCAGTGTTCTTGCCTGGAGAATCCCAGGGACACAGGAGCCTGTAGGGCTGCCATCTATGGGGTCGCACAGGGTCGGACACGACTGAAGCAACTTAGCAGCAGCAGCAGCAGCAGAGATCTCTTCAAGAAAATTAGAGATACCAAGGAAACATTTCATGCAAAGATGGGCTCGATAAAGGACAGAAATGGTATGGACCTAACAGAAGCAGAAGATATTAAGAAGAGGTGGCAAGAATACACAGTAGAACTGTACAAAAAGGATGTTCATGACCCGGATAATCACGATGGTGTGATCACTCATCTAGAGCCAGACACCTTGGAATGTGAAGTCAAGTGGGCCTTAGAAAGCATCACTATGAACAAAGCTAGTGGAGGTCACAGAATTTCAGTAGAGCTATTTCAAATCCTGAAAGATGATGCTGTGAAAGTGCTGCACTCAATCTGCCAGCAAATTTGGAGAACTCAGCAGTGGCCACAGGACTGGAAAAGGTCAGTTTTCATTCCAATTCCAAAGAGAGGCAATGCCAAAGAATGCTCAAACTACTGTACAATTGCACTCATCTGACATGCTAGTAAAGTAATGCTCAAAATTCTCCAAGCCAGGTTTCAGCAATACGTGAACTGTGAACTCCCTGATGTTCAAGCTGGTTTTAGAAAAGGCAGAGGAACCAGAGATCAAATTGCCAACATCCGCTGGATCATGGAAAAAGCAAGAGAGTTCCAGAAAAACATCTACTTCTGCTTTATTGACTATGCCAAAGCCTTTG
>SJYT01084791.1:45753-64920 GCA_006410635.1 Cephalophus harveyi | reverse complement strand
GACCGAGGATGAGATGGCTGGATGGCATCACGGACTCGATGGATGTGAGTCTGAGTGAACTCTGGGAGTTGGTGATGGACAGGGAGGCCTGGTGTGCTGTGATTTATGGGGTCACAAAGAGTCAGACACGACTGAGCAACTGAACTGAACTGAACTGATTCATTGTAAGGACTAATGCTGACGCTGAAACACTTCAATACTTTGGCCACCTGATTGGAAGAACCGACTCATTGGAAAAGACCCTGATGCTGGAAAAGATTGAAGGTGGGAGGAGAAGGGGACAACAGCAGATGAGATGGTTGGATGGCATCACCAACTCGATGGACATGAGTTTGAGCAAGTTCTGGGAGTTAGTGATGGACAGCCTGGTGTGCTGCAGTCCAAGGAGTCGCGAAGAGTTGGATACAACTGAGTGACTGAACTGAACTGATACAGCCTTTTCTATGAGTGCAACAAAATTTCAATTCCTATTCCTTTTAGGTGCTCTAGCCACACTATGGGCTCCCCTGGTGGCTCAGTGGCAAAGAATCCACCTGCAATGCAGGAAATGCGGCAGGACCTTGGGGTTCAATCCCTGGGTCACGAATATCCCCTGGAGGAAGAAATGACAACCCACTCCAGAATTCTTACTTGAAAAATCACATGGGCAGAGGAGGCTGGTGGGCTACATGTGGTCGCAAGAGTAGGACACAACTCCGTGGCTAAACAACAATAAAAACAAACCACACCATGCATGAAAGGATCATCAGAGACAAATGAGTAAATATTCCAGCAGCAGGATTCAACTATATGTAAAGTTGGATTAAGTCAGTGAAGCCCTCCATATGTGTCTAGACACAAAATTATTCAAAATCTCAGGCCTAGAGTGCCATTCCAAAAGGAATGAGAAACAGAAAAAAAAAAAAAAAAAGCCACTAATCACTAGATTCTTAGACTAATCATGCAAGGACAGAGATAAGTGTGAATATTTCTAGAAAGTCCACATACATTAAAGATGGTTTATTTCACGAATGAGTAATCATTTTTAAAGTCAACTATCCAACACTCAGAATGAGAAACAATATTTGCAAATGAAACAGCTGACAAAGAATTAATCTAAAAAATATAAAAAAAGCTCAGGCAGCTCAAAATCAAAAGAACAAACAACTCAATCAAAAAAATGGATGCAAGACCTAAATAGACATTTCCCCAAAGAAGATATACAGGTGGCCAAGAGGCACTTGAAAAGATGCTCAACATTACTAATTATTGGAGAAATGCAAACCGATACTAAAATGAGGTATCACTTCACACAAGTCAAAATGACCATCATCAAAAAATCTACCAACAATAAATGCTGGAGGGGTTGTGGAGTAGAGTCAACTATTAGTAAATCCTTTGTTGGTGGTGAAGTAAAAAAAAAGTGAAAAGGTTTGTTGTAGCTTCAGGCATGGAGGTGACTTTTAGTGAATGCATTGCCAAGTAAAGTGCTTCATGTGTTAACTAATTATTCATAGGATATATACTTAAATCACACACACACATATATGAGTCTTCCTCAACTAACGCTGAGGTTATGTCCCAATAAAGCCATTGTAAGGTGAAAATATCATAAATTGAAAATGCAGATATTGAAGGATTCATGTTGAAGTATGGCTAAACCAATACAATATTGTAAAGTAAAAAATAAATAAATAATAATAATAATAAAAAGAAAATGCATCTGATATACCTAAACCAATGAACAACATAACTAGCCTAGCCTATCTTAAATGAGGGCTTCCCTGGTAGCTCAGCTGGTAAAGAATCTGCCTGCAATGCAGGAGACCTCAGTTTGATTCCTAGGTCAGGAAGATCCCCTGGAGAAGGGATAGGCTACCTACTCCAGTACTTATGGGCTTTGCTGGTGCCTCAGAAGGTAAAGAATCTACCTGCACTGCAGGAGACCTGGGTTTGATTCCAGGGTTGGGAAGATCTCCTGGAGAAGGACATGGCAACTACTCAAGTATTCCTGCCTGGAGAATCCCCATGGAGAGAGGAGCCTGGTGGGCTACAGTCCATGGGGTCACAAAGACTCAGACACAACTGAGCGACTAAGCACAGGACAGCACAGCACAAAATGAATTAAGGTTACAAATGCTGGGATAAAATACTAGCGTAAGTTTATTTTCTTGAAGGTAGATCCATCTAGAGATATCTTGTAAGCTATGTGACCCTTCACATGCAATCTAGCTTGACATTAAATTTGTCACTCATATTTTTTCACTCTGATTTTTGAAATCAGAGTGATATGGCTGATATTATCGTTTCATCCTGGAAGATTTAATTTCCTACTAAACAATTCATTTTTCTAGGCAGAACTTCAGAGGGCTACTATGAAATAACATTTGGTCATATAAGACTGGGTTCATTAAAGCAAAGTTATGTTTTATATCTAAAGTTTTAAAATACAGAGCCCTGTCTACACTAGTCTCCCAGTAACAAGCCTTGATAAAGGGGATGTGTGCTTTCTTCCTAGCCTTTACTTAACATAGTAAAATGGGCTGATTAGAGATCTATTTTTCTCTAACTCCAAATCCTTTATATTTCTTCTTGCAGACAGAAAGTGTTCCTTGTGTCAGATATCACTTGCAACAAGTAAGACAAAGGATTCTAAGATCAAAGGCTATTGATCAAAATTCCAAAGTCAATGTCACATTTCTTATCTTATGCACCAAAGAAAACAGGTTAATTTGCAAGCAAGCAGACCAGATCTCAGGACCAAGCTATGATAGCCATCAAAAATGTTGTATAGCACCAATAAAAGTTCACAAAGGACTCTTTAGGACAAACACTGTTAATGCCTTAAAGAATACAACTTCACTTGTTTAAAACTATATGTACAGTTTATGTATTAAATTTGATTAGAGCCACACATATTGTTAACTTATGCTTTATTTTTTGTTAGTAGGAAGTTGTTATTTCTTCAATGAATGTCTTAAAAAAGAGATCTTGCCTGGTGGAGACCTTTAATAATGACTCTATTATAAAACTAGCTGAGAATGGCAAAGGTATTATAAAAAGAAAAGAAAGTTCAATGTTACTCCTACACGTTTAAAAAATATCTAACATTCTGGGGCTTCATTTGCCTGGTTGGCTGAAGTTAAAGCAAAGATGCCAAGGGTATATACAAACATCCAATTTCTGAGACTAGAATTCAATTTTACTGATGGGCCTACTCTTCTTTTCTCTCGTGGAATCACAGGCTAGCGAGAGATGGAATGCAATTATAATCAAGTGTGATATGGGCTAAGATATGGATCATTCTTCCAAAGAAAGGCAATGAACACCAAAGAATGTTCACACTACAGCACAACTGCACTCATCTCACATGCTAGCAAAGTAATGCTCAAAATTCTCCAAGTTGGGCTTCAAGAATACATGAACTGTGAACTTCCAGATGTTCAAGCTGGATTTAGAAAAGGTGGAGGAACCAGAGATCAAATTGCCAACATCCGCTGGATCATAGAAAATGCAAGAGAGTTCCAGAAAAACATATCAGTTCAGTTCAGTCACTCAGTCGTGTCCGACTCTGTGACCCCATGAATCGCAGCACGCCAGGCCTCCCTGTCCATCACCAACTCCCAGAGTTCACTCAGACTCACGTTCATCGAGTCAGTGATGCCATCCAGCCATCTCATCCTCTGTCGTCCCCTTCTACTGCTGCCCCCAATCCTTCCCAGCATCAGAGGCTTTTCCAATGAGTCAACTCTTCGCATGAGGTGGCCAAAGTACTGGAGTTTCAGCTTTAGCATCATTCCTTCCAAAGAAATCCCAGGGCTGATCTCCTTCAGAATGGACTGGTTGGATCTCTGTGGAAAATTCTTCAAGAGATGGGAATACCAGACCACCTGACCTGCCCCCGGAGAAATCTGTATGCAGGTCAGGAAGCAACAGTTAGAACTGGACATGGAACAACAGACTGGTTCCAAATAGGAAAAGGAGTACGTCAAGGCTGTATTTTGTCACTCTACGTATTTAACTTATATGCAGAGTACATCATGTGAAATGCTGGGCTGGATGAAGCACAGCTGGAATCAAGATTCCTGGAAGAAATATCAATAACCTCAGATATGCAGATGCCACCACCTTACGGCAGGAAGCGAAGAAGAACTAAAGACACTCTTGAAGAAAGTGAAAGAGGAGAGTGAAAAAGTTGGCTTAAAGCTCAACATTCAGAAAACTAAGATCATGGCATCCAGTCCAATCAGTTCATGGCAAGTAGATGGGGAAACAATGGAAACAGTGAGAGACTTTATATTCTTGGGCTCCAAAATCACTGCAGGTGGTGATTGCAGCCATGGAATTAAAAGACACTTGCTTCTTGGAAGAAAACTTATGACTAACCAAGAAAGCATATTAAAAGCAGAAACATTACTTTGCCAACAACGGTCCATCCCATCAAAGCTATGGTTTTTCCAGTAGTCATGTATGGATGTGAGAGTTGGACTATAAAGAAAGCTGAGTGCTGAAGAATTGATGTTTTTGAACTTGATGTTGGAGAACACTCTTGAAAGTCCCTTGGACAGCAAGGAGATCCAACCAGTCTATCCTAACAGAAATCAGCCCTGAATATTCATTGGAAGGACTGATGCTGAAGCTGAAAGCCCAGTACTTTGGCCACCTGATGCAAAGAACTGACTCACTGGAAAAGACCCTGATGATGGGAAAGATTGAAGGCTGGAGGAGAAGGGTACAACAGAGGATGAGATGGTTGGATGGCATCACCGACTCAATGGACATGAGTTTGAGCAAGCTCCAGGAGTTGGTGATGGACAGGGAAGCCTGATGTGCTACATTGCATGGGGTCCCAAAGAGTTGGACATGATTCAGTGACTGAACTGACCTGATGGATTGTACATCTGCAATAGGGTCCCTTTCAATGGATAAAATAATTTCTCAAATGAATGAAAATGCCATTTGACAGTGAGGTTTAAATTTCTTTCCAAATAGGGACTGCTCAAACTTATCTTGAAGGCTGTCTCTCACACAAAATCTCAAGACATTTTTTTTATTTAAAGTTCTTTATAACATGTTGATAAGCATCAGATATCCCTTTGTACTGAATATTTTGTGATAAATTCTTTGCCAGTAATGGTTTCATAGTCCTTAACAGTCATGCTCACGACAATAATACATCCCATAAGTATCTTCTAGAGTAAATACTATAAATCAGGAAGGATGTTGCCTCACATTAATTCTAAACAGATAATGCTACTGCCTAATTTAACAATATTTGGTAACCTGACTTGAGAATAATGGCCATTCTAAAAATCATAAAAGGAAATTTGTTACTGAACCAGAAAACAAATGGAACTAAAGAGCATTAAATGCAGTTTGAACTCTGGAGGAATGAAAGACAACATTTCTTTGCTAAAGTCAGTCTCCAGACTCTTAGCAAATATCTTAAAATATGTTTCAAAGTTCTCTTAAAGTTTTCATTCTTCTCTGCATATCAGATTTCATTTCTTGCATCATGGTATAAAACTTTTCCCTTAACAAGAGCCACAGTTGCTTATTACATAACAGTCTAATTTGCTGCTAAAAATATTCCTTTGTGTCAATAGATCAAAGGCTATTGATCACAATTCCACAGTCACTGTATCTTATTTATTAAACTAACCTGGAGACAACGGTGAATGACTTATCAGCCTTTAATTATACCAAAGTGGACCGTTTTTAGACCCAACTAGAAAGAATTAACAACCACCTTTACAATACAATGAGAACAAAATAAGGAAAAAGAAATAACCTAAAGAAACCAAAATTTCTTAAAAATATTTGCTTATTTAACCACCATATCTTATTATCACTAACTTTAGAACTAAGATAACATGTGAAAAGAAATCATGACTGCAAATATTAATTCTTAAGTAGAGCTATGTTTTGACTAAAGCTGCCATTGTGTGTATGTGTGTGTGTGTGTGTGTTCACATAAAAGATATGCAATGTGAAAAATGGAAAGTATTTCACAGTGTTACTGGCTGGCTGGCTGCACTGATATTCTGGGTCAGCACACACGCCCCCATTCAGCTGCTCTGGGTGCACTGTGATGTTTACGAATGTTATTTTGAAAGGTGAAGCAAGAGGTCTGCTCTTGCATGCACGAAAGTACAGCCCTAAGCAGCTAGATGATAATTACCCATCCCCATTACCATTCCTTATAAAAGAATAAGCTATTAGTTGTGGAAAAATTATAATCATGTCCAGAGAGTACTGGGAGAAATGACTGAGGCCCACAAATATTACTAAGTGCTTAGACTCCCCTCGTGTCGTGAAATTATAGCGACATACAGTGAAAGCTTAGCATCTGAAGTCAACTCTGCCCCCACACTTAACATAGCTTTCATTATTAAGTATTTTAGACCTTATTACCTATGTATTGGTAAAGCTTAACTTCATACACCCAGTCCACAGATTCTAAGTGATGTGGGAGGGTCATTCCATCTGACATCTCAGGCCAATATTTTCCTAATGGTCGTATTTGCTAACCCCTTTTCATGTCCTCATGGCCCTATGTTTCTTTTTCCTTTTCTCCAACTATCCTGATTCCACATATCTCAGGTGGGTAGTGGACTCTATTTGCCATCCAGGAAACTGACTATTTAAGGAATTCTCAATAAATAGTGTGTGTAGCATGCATGCAACAATAAATTAAAATGCATCCTTGTAATATGCTTGCTTTAAAAGATAATTTGGGAGTAAATAAATGTAGGCAGGAGGAGAGAAAAGGTTTTTTCAAGCTGTTGAGATGTTGTAAAAAGATTCTTGAAAGGTCAACATGGACAATGCAATGTGCACCATCATTATTCTTTCTATCTTGCTCTATAATGGTCGAGGGGACACATTTCTCCTTACTTCTTTTAAAGACATTTAAAAGCAGTGTTCTAGTTTTGCAGCCAGCATCTTCACACCATTCAAAGGACATACAGTCAATCATAACCCCATACAGGAAGAAGAGGGTTAGTTTTCACTTAAGTAAAGTTTAGTGAAAAGCCAACAGATCAGTGTGATTATGGCTAGATCAATGACGCATACTTCTGAGAGGTTTTACACAAGCAGCTGCCTTAGGATGGAGCTCTAAGGAGCAGGTAGGTCAAGAAAAACATAAACGCAATGCCCAGCGCATGCACCTCCCTTTGGGTCCATAAAGAATCTGACCAGATTGTCTAACGGGAAGCCGTTCTTGCCACAGGGGCAGGGTTGAAGTGTTTCCATTTCCGCTGACTGCATTTCATCCTTGAGTATGTCAGCTAAGGTTCTCTGCTGGTCAAAGTCACAAAAATTCTGGTCGATATCTTTTATGAGGAATGACAAATGTACAAAGATAAACTCTACTGTGTCAGATAAACTACACGGGGTTTTACTAGATCCCAAGCAAAGATTTAACAACATGTATCAATTCCAAAGTCTTCTGTTAATTCAAGGAAACAAAAAACTCACACTAAAAAGATACCTGACCAGGCTAGAGAGAGACTGTTATGTTCAGGGCTATGAACATCTTGAGAGCCATCCTTTTTAGACGTGAACTGTTACAGGGAACTTTTAAAAAGAAGTTTCTCATGAGGCAACAGATAAAAATGGGAAACTTGTCAAACCTCAGAAAAGATCAATTTTGAATAATCTACCTGTGGCAAATACTTTTGGAGCCTTTATTATCTCAACTTTTCTAAAACTCCCACCGGAATGTTTATTCTTAATACAGAAACAACGAAGTTTCATAAACAGACCATCCTGGAACTCAACCTTTAACCGCAGAAAGATTTGCTCTTCAGCTGATCTAAGTACATTCTAAAGCACCTCTGAATTATTTTTAAAGACAGGGACAGAGAAGGGGGCAAGTTAATGAGAACCTATTTATTCTTTTAATTAAAAAGAATTATAAAAAACCTTTTTTTAATTATGAACTCCTCATCCCTGTTAGTATAAACACTATTTTTGCATGTGTCTCAAGGGAGATGCTTATCTGAGTCTTTTCTTTTGAAATCTGTAGGGCAGAGCCAAAAGTATTTCCCCCTTCTTTTTCTTCTCTTCCCTCTTTCTCTCTTTTGCTTCCTTATCCTTCCAATTTTGAATGAGAACATTCCAACATTTCTGTTACAATAAATTGTAATTATTTATCATTTTATTGTATCTCACCCACCTCATTTTACAACAATCTCCCTTTAGAAACCACATACATTCACCACAGAGATTATCAATGGGTCTGCAGTATGTGTTCCATGGATTCGAATCACAGCTATGTCACAGACTTGCCGTGTGACCTTGACCCAGACACTTCTCTATTCAGTCTGATTAGTCTCAAATATCACAAAAGTATCTCCTTCACAGCAGAACAAAAATCATTTATTTGGTACTTCAAAGCCAAGGCTTCTCATTAAATGTTTTCATTAAATATAACTTTAAAATATTACTATTTGCAAATAATTGTCTATCATATTTGCCATGCACAGAACAAGCTGGTACTGTATTATATTAGTCAAGTAAATTGTACATAGCTACCTCCAAGTCAAGTTCAAGGTTCTTGTGTACATATAGCCTGTCTGTGCTCAAGATAATAGTGAACTAAAATGACTTCTATACAAATGTCCTCAGTAATACAGAAAAGGAACTATATGATACATAACCAAAATGGTGTTTAGATAGAACGCTGTTCATATTTTTCACAGCTTCAGCAGCTTTCAAAGAAAGATTTCAGGGCTACACATCCTATAGAAAGCATCAAATCAAAAGGATTGACCATTAAGTTTAGCAGCATGATTCATTTTATCAACTTTCTCCAGTCTTCTAATACTCCCTTTCAAAAACTGCAAACTGTGTGAGACTGTGAGTGTATTAAATTATATCATTATGTCCTTAGAGGAAATACTTTTCTATTATTCAGCCAAGAAATGATCTTTGCTCAACCATGACAGAATCGCAACCAACTGATCTGGAATTTTTGGTGTTGAACACAAGCCAGTTAAAACCTTTAGCAATGAAAACAATTATTTATAGAATTTTACTGGAGTAAAATCCTGGGTCCAAAATAATATGAAACCGTGGAGAGGAAAGAAAGAACTTATAGCTATTATGATGCTCCCTACAATAAATTCTAGTTACATGAACACATAAAAACTATTTAAATTTAAAAAGTGATTTTCTTATCTGTGGCTAAAATTTAACTTTAGTTCCTTGAAATGATTTATCTGTCAATAACACATGTTCTTCTGGATAAAATAGGTCTACAAAGAAGCTGTCAAACTGTTGTCAATTGTGCAGGACAAGCGATGGATTAGAAGATAATTAGCTTGAGATTTCTGGTAAAACACCTTTTCTTGTTCCCTTTATTCTCATAGGTATTGCCATACTCTCTTCCAAAGCTTATGCTTTCTTCTAACTTGAGAAATTTATTTAACTACAATACTTCTTTAACTACAATCATAAATCCTAAAACATACTTTTTTATGACTTCTTCTAATAATGTCAAGTTCTAGAAAATTCAACATCTGCAAAAAGAGTGATTAAACCAAATAATTTTAGAAAAGTCATGTATTTTACTAACGTAGTCAAATCAACTGCCAAAACAATGACTCATGAGCAACAGATAAAATAAATTGCTTTTTCAAAGAGATATTGAAGTCAGGGAACAATCCACGCTTAGAACTGAAGTATTAGTCATAGCCCTGTGACCTCTCACCTTAGGTGATAAAATACACAGGTCGGAATTGACAATACATACTCATGGCTGATCATGGCTGCTAGTTATTGATCAAAGGAGAAAAAAAGTACTTTGCAGGAAAAACATTGCTCTGAATCACAAACATCCATTCTCGTGAGACTCAGCAACTCTCTGGGTTTCTCCTTCTTGAACTGGAAGCAAGAAGTGAGTTCAGCCAGTATTTAATATCAAGTGAATGTGCTGTTTAATCAATAGTCTTCTGCTTTGTTCCTTGATGTGGAAAGCAGTGTCTATTCATTCAGCAAAGGTTAATGCCAAGGGTCAAGTGATTTCACACTCTCGGTCGGATCCACAACGTTGCAGTAGTTCAGATGCCTTAGACAATGATGACTCAGTTGGACTGATTTATTGCCACTCGAAGCCCTGCTTAATACTAAAGTGCTCTCTTATGATAATATCTCAGAAAATAGCACTGATAAAAGAGGAGGCAATAATTACCTACATTTTGAAGTAATGTCTTCATTTCTAACATCCTATAAAGATGTAAGGTCCATTTTAAATGATCTGCGTCTTGTATTAGCGAGCCATTTAAACAAGATCTTACCAATATCATCTCTTTTATGAAATATACCATGGAAGAAATTTAGTAATTCTTTGACACAAATGTAAATTATAAGTAATAGATGATTTAACATATGTTTTATATAATACATTTTTAATATTTACTTACTGCAAAATTTTTATATCAGACAAGATAAAGAAAAAATATTTATGAATAGGAGGAAAAATATGAATCAATATAGTCAACTTTAGTAAGCAATGAAGACAGTTTGCAATTTGATTTCTTCCTTTTTCACCAATTCAAGCCCAAGACAGGCAAGCTGCCTACAGATCCTTTCTAAATACAATTCACTTACACCAGCATTATTTGAGGTCACTGTTTTAAACCAGAACACATTTGACTATGTCAGGGGTTCAATCTTCAACATGTTAGCATCCATGATTATTATTCAGCAATGCCTCATCCCAGATGTGCTTTATATAATGAAAGAAGTTCAAATGTCACCAGGAAAACAGTGTGAAAAGAATTAATTGGAAAGCTTATCATAGGAAAGTCATTTAGAATCCAGCTTTCACTAACTGTATCTGTGGATGAATTACATATACCAATCAATTAGTAAAATAAAATAAATCCTGTAAATTTATCTAAAGACATCCTATCATAACAAGTGGAAGGATATTTGAAAGAGTTGGTTATATTCCATTCTAGATGATTAGTATGTAAAGCACTCCAATACAAATGTTCTGTCTTCTACTCCCTCTTTTTATAGGAGATACAGTATTAAGAACTCTTAAACTACTTAAAATAATGATTAATTCAGAAACCCTATTTCAAACTATTTTAAACAAGTATTTTAAAGTTTAACATATGAATGGTTCATGTTGATGTATGGTAGAAACCAATGTAATATTGTAAAGCAATTATCCATCAATTAAAATAAAATAAAATGCTAAAATTAAAATATTTTTTATATATGTAAAATGTTATACATTAAAAACAAACTTTTGTATTTGTATAATTCAAGAAAATTTAGTTTAAATCCTCAACAACAGCCTCTGCCTTAAAAACAAACAAATGGGCAATAATCAGTAATTTCGATGAGAACAACAATTTCATTGTGCAGCAATGACCCATATGCTATCCAGAGGTCTGAATTTACCTTTTAATCAAACTTGTCTTCAAAAAATGATGACTTTGCCACTCTCCTATTGGGAATGATTTTATAGGCCATATGATAGAAAATGACCTATAGTAAAAAAAAAAAAAAAAAAAAAAGATAATTAAGAACAAAGCTCTTAAAAATAAGACAAGAGAGCAACAACCAAATACATTTGCTTATTCTTAGCATGCTCTTAAAAATAAGACAAGAGAGCAACAACCAAATACATTTGCTTATTCTTAGCAAAAATAGGATTAGTGACCTAAGCAATCTAAAGAAAGGATTGTGAGCAAACAAGATTGGATATTTCAAAAATCTTCCGAAGGTATTTTTATACTCAATAACTTTCCCATATACTGTCCTTTAAGCTAAAGATATTTCCTGGGAAATACAGGTCACTTAATCCAAAGGAACCAACTGATTGGAACAGACCCCGATGCTAGGCAACATTGAGGGCAGGAGAAGAAGGGGATGACAGAGGATGAGATGATTGGATGGCATCGCCGATTCAATGGACATAAGTTTGAGCAAACACCGGGAGATAGTGAAGGACAGGGAAGCCTGGCGGGCTGCAGTCCATGCGGTCGCAGAGTTGGGCACAACTTAGTTACTAAACAACAAATTACAAATAATGAGATAACTTTGAGTGCCTAACAAAATATTTGCATATTTTGAGTTCTATGATTGCATTTAACATGCATATAATGGTCAGAATTAAATGTTCAGTTCAATTCAGTTGCTCAATCATGTCCAACTCTTTGCAACCCCATAGACTGCAGCACGCCAGGCCTCCCTGTCCATCACCAACTCCCGGAGCTTGCTCAAACTCATGTCCATCAAGTCGGTGATGCCATCCCCCCATCTCATCCTCTGTCATCCCCTTCTCCTTCTGCCTTCAATCTTTCCTAGCATCAGGGACTTTTCCAATGAGTCAGTTATTCGCATCAGGTGGCCAAAGTATTGGGGTTTCAGCTTCAGCATCAGTCCTTCCAATGAATATTCAAAATGTATATATTGTTATATTTCCTATGGTCATAAGTATGAACTATAAACAATTTCTCATGTTTCAGTAAAATCTAGAGGAAAAAAATACTTCCAAGAGTGCATTTTCCAATCTAAATAGTAATCATCCCTTCAAATCCTAACAAAGTATTAAACAAAAAACAATGTGTGGTCATTATCTTTTCTACTCTTATGTGTTCATATGTGCAAAAAAGGGAGAAAAAGATATGTATGAATCTCTATTAATGCAGTTCTTATCTCAGAAGTGTAAACACTATTTAGAATGCTTAAAAAAATTAATGTCTCCTTTCAGCCTTACATACTTATCAGCTATAATTCAAAACTCTTTAATAATGCTTATTCTAGTGCCTTATATGGGAATGATCTCAAGCATTAAGTTTCTCTCAATAAAAACATCACTTAGGTCAGGATAACAAATTTAATGGGCTGATTTTTTTTATAATTGTTGTAGAACACATCTGTAGCTGTCCTTTCACTATATCAATTTCAAAATACCTAAATAGTAAAAAGGAAAATAAAAGACCCTTTCCTTTATATTTTCAAAATTATTAAAGATATTCACAAAACCTTTATTGAAAGGTTCAAACTATTACTGTAATGAAGTTGCCAGATATTCTAATAAAACAAATTTTCTATAACAATTTCACTGAGTCAAAAAATGATAACAAAGTATATTTTTTTACTTAGTACAAAGACAACACTTGTTCGTTTACATAATTAAAATTAAGTGCAGCATGGTGACTATTGGGGTTCCCTTGTGGCTAAGTTGGTAGAGTCCACCTGCAATGCGGAGACTATAGTAAACAATATATCAGATACTTGAAACTTACTAAGAGAATAGATCTTACGTGTTCTTATTACAAAACAAAGATTGTAATTATGTGAGGTGACACAGGTGTTAACTAATGCAACTGTGCTAATCATTTAGCAATATGTGTGTATCAAATCATCACTTTATACGTCTTAAATTTACACAATGTTATTCCTACTTTATCTCAATAAAATTGGAAAAATATTTTTACATTTTTAAATTTTTTAAATTTTATAAATTTATAAAAAATTTATAAAATTAAATTTTATAAATCTATAAAACATTTATAAAATTAAATTTTATAAATTTATAAAAAATTAAATTCAAATAAACAAAAATTAAAATTAAAAAGGCCTTTCACCTTATGTATTTACCCATGCATCCAGTCTTTTGTATATATGTGTACAAAGACATAGCATATATGCTATACATATACATATGTAAAGAAAAATATAAAATATAATGTATTTATAATGGGGTCAGAGTGATACCTGGAGAAGGAAATGGCAACCCACTCCAGTATTCTTGCCTGGAAAATCCCATGGACAGAGGAGCCTGGCAGGATGAGGTCCATGGGGTCGNATTAAATTTTATAAATTTATAAAAAATTAAATTCAAATAAACAAAAATTAAAATTAAAAAGGCCTTTCACCTTATGTATTTACCCATGCATCCAGTCTTTTGTATATATGTGTACAAAGACATAGCATATATGCTATACATATACATATGTAAAGAAAAATATAAAATATAATGTATTTATAATGGGGTCAGAGTGATACCTGGAGAAGGAAATGGCAACCCACTCCAGTATTCTTGCCTGGAAAATCCCATGGACAGAGGAGCCTGGCAGGATGAGGTCCATGGGGTCGCAAGGAGTCAGACACAACTGAGCAACTAACACACACACACACACACACACAGAGTGATACATATAATTTTTTAACTTTTCTCCTAGGAATATATACTATGAATACCTTTGCATATATTTATCTGTTCTTCAGTATGATATTAATGATTATATCAAATTTTACTTTATTGACTAACCACAGTAATTTAGCCATCTTTTTCTCTTCTTAAGCATTAAAATTATTTTCCTTTTACTATTACAGATAAAGCTGTGATAAATTTCCAGCTATATTTAGGAAAAAATATCCTAGAAAAAGAATCAAAGGCTCGAAGGACACAAAAAGTCATAAAACTTCAGACAGGGTAGAGGAGTAATCTCTCAAACTGTGAACATTTCATTGTTAACTTCATGAAGCAAATAAAGAATGGAAACATTTTTGACCATTGTACTCACATAACTTCCCTGATACCATACTATGCTCCACAGTAGGCTTTACAAGTTCCTTTTACTTTTCTCGGTTCAGTTCAGTTCAGTTGCTCAGTCATGTCCAGTTCTTTGCGACCCCATAAATTGCAGCACGCCAGGTCTCTCTGTCCATCACCAACTCCCGGAGTTCACCCAAACCCACATCCATCAAGTCAGTGATGCCATCCAGCCACCTCATCCTCTGTCATACCCTTTTTCTCCGGCCCCCAATCCCTCCCAGCATCAGAGTCTTTTCCAATGATTCAACTCTTCGCATGAGGTGGTCGAAGTACTGGAGTTTCAGCTTCAGCATCATTTCTTCTAAAGAACACCCAGGACTGATTTCCTTTAGAATGGACTGGTTGGATCTCCTTGCAGTCCATGGGACTCTCAAAAGTCTTCTCCAAAACCACAGTTCAAAAGCATCAATCTTCGGCTCCCAGCTTTCTTCACAGTCCAACTCTCACATCCATACATGACCACAGGAAAAACCATAGCCTTGACTAGACGGACCTTTGTAGTCAATAACTGCTGCTGCTGCTGCTGCTGCGCCACTTCAGTCGTGTCCGACTCTGTGCGACCCCATAGACCGCAGCCCACCAGGCTCCCCCGCCCCTGGGATTCTCCAGCAAGAACACTGGAGTGGGTTGCCATTTCCTTCTCCAATGCACGAAAGTGAAAAGGGAAAGTGAAGTTGCTCAGTCATGGCCGACTCTTAGCGACCCCATGGACTGCAGCCTGCCAGGCTCCTCCGTCCATGGGATTTTCCAGGCAAGAGCTAATAAGTTTCTAATCACTGTTTTGTTCAAAATTATATTTTTAATAGGCAATTCTGGGTATTCAATCATCTTCAGTCACACAAAGGGAAATTATGAAAGCTTAGTCAGCTTTTAAAAAAGAGAAGGAAATGGCAACCCACTCCAGTATTCCTGCCTGGAGAATCCCAGGGATGGAGGAGCCTGGTAGGCTACAGTCCATGGGGTCGCAAAGAGTCTGACAAGACTGAGCGACTTCATTTAGTCAGCTTTTAAAGGATGAATATAGTGTAACAGGGCTTCCCAGGTGGCTCAGTGAGAAAGACTCCACCTGCCAATGCAGGAGATCAGGGGACATAGGTCCCATCCCCGGGTCAAGATGTTCTCCTGGAGTAGGAAATAACAACCCTACTCCACTATGCTTTCCTGGAAAATTCCACAGACATAGGAGCCTGTGGGCTACAGTCCATGGGGTCACAAAAAGTCATACATGACTGAGGAGCACAGTATGACAAGCATATATATCCTATATCCTTCTAGAATGTCCTAGATTAAGTTTGTAGCCATTTTAAAGATAAAAATTGACTCTATTATTGAGGTTATATGTTATTAAATAGAATGTATAGTAATCAGTTCAGTTCAGTTGCTCAATCGTGTCTGACTCTTTGCGCCCCCATGGACTGCAGCACGCCAGGCCTCCCTGTCCATCACCAACTCCCAGAGCTTACTCAAACTCATGTCCATTGAGTCAGTAATGCCATCAAACCATCTCATCCTCTGTTGTCCCCTTCTCCTCCCACCTTCAATCTTTCCCAGTATCAGGGTCTTTTCCAATGAGTCAGTTCTTCACATCAAGGGGCCAAAGTATTGGAACTTCAGCTTCAGCATCAGTCCTTCTGATGAATATTCAGGACTGATCTCCTTTAGAATGGACTGGTTGGATCTCCGTGCAGTCCAAGGGACTCTCAAGAGTCTTCTCCAATACCACAGTTCAAAAGCAACAATTCTTTGGTGCTCAGCTTTCTTTATGGTCCAACTCTCACATCCATGCATGACTACTGGAAAAAACAAAGCTTTGACTAGCCAGACCTTTGTTGTCAAAGTAAAGTCTCTGCTTTTTAATATGCTGTCTAGGTTGGTCATAACTTTTCTTCCAAGAAACAAGCCTCTTTTAATTTCATGGCTGCAATCACCATCTACAATGATCTTGGAGCCCAAAAAAATAAACTCAGCCACTGTTTCTATTGTTTCCCCATCTATTTGCGATGAAATGATGAGACCAGATGCCATGATCTCAGTTTTCTGAATGTTGAGTTTTAAGCCACCTTTTTCACTCTCCTCTTTCACTTTCATCAAGAGGCTCTTTAGTAGTTCTTTGCTTTCTGCCATAAGGGTGGTGTCATCTGCATATCTGAGGTTATTGATATTTCTCCTGGCAATCTTGATTCCAGTTTGTGCTTCATTCAGCCCAGTGTTTCTCATAGTAATAAAATAAGTATCAAACCAAAAATCTTATTTAGATGTGTTAAAGTCAACTTGGTTAGGAAATTCAACATAAAAACTCACTCCAAATTCTAACACAAACCAAAATGCCAATTAAAGGTATTTTTGGCATTCTTTCCTTTCTAAAGGGTTATTCAGGATGAACTTAGATGAAAAAAATAATTTATATATTGCCCTTTGCTTATTTATCTACATTCATTAATTTAAAATTCACTTTAAGATGTGTATAAGAGACAGTACATACTCATGGCTGATCATGGCTGCTAGTTATTGATCAAAGGAGAAAAAAAGTACTTTGCAGGAAAAACATTGCTCTGAATCACAAACATCCATTCTCGTGAGACTCAGCAACTCTCTGGGTTTCTCCTTCTTGAACTGGAAGCAAGAAGTGAGTTCAGCCAGTATTTAATATCAAGTGAATGTGCTGTTTAATCAATAGTCTTCTGCTTTGTTCCTTGATGTGGAAAGCAGTGTCTATTCATTCAGCAAAGGTTAATGCCAAGGGTCAAGTGATTTCACACTCTCGGTCGGATCCACAACGTTGCAGTAGTTCAGATGCCTTAGACAATGATGACTCAGTTGGACTGATTTATTGCCACTCGAAGCCCTGCTTAATACTAAAGTGCTCTCTTATGATAATATCTCAGAAAATAGCACTGATAAAAGAGGAGGCAATAATTACCTACATTTTGAAGTAATGTCTTCATTTCTAACATCCTATAAAGATGTAAGGTCCATTTTAAATGATCTGCGTCTTGTATTAGCGAGCCATTTAAACAAGATCTTACCAATATCATCTCTTTTATGAAATATACCATGGAAGAAATTTAGTAATTCTTTGACACAAATGTTATTATTTGTGAAGTAGAATTTTTGATAAACAAATCTAATATTGTTCATTTTATGTTTTATTTTCAGAATAATTATCTGAATTATCCAAATATACTGGAAAAGACTACTAGATAGATTAACTAAATGAAAATAAATCATGTTTTTCTTTTGACTCAGTTTTACAAATTAGGAATGCCATTCACAGAATTAGGTAAATCACAATTTTGTTGGGATTTAGGAAGAGTCATGGGTAGCACTTCTTTTGGTTATCTAAAAAAAAATTTTATTTCTTTTTACAATATTGTATTGGTTTTGCCATACATTGACATGAATCCGCCATGGGTGTACATGAGTTCCCAACCTTGAACCCCCCTCCCACCTCCCTTCCCATATCATCTCTCTGGGTCATCCCAGTGCACCAGCCCCAAGCATCCTGTATCCTGTATCGAACCTAGACTAGTGATTCGTTTCTTAAGTGATAGTATACATGTTTCAATGCCATTCTCCCAAATCATCCCACCCTCTCCCTCTCGCAAAGAGTCCAAATTTTTTTTAAAAATTGTCACAACATAGTTTAAATGTTAGTACATAAGCCGCCATTTTTATGTATAACAAAATTTATGACAAATGCAGCCATTCCACTAAATTGTATTATATGGAACTAAAATGTTTTGAATATACATTTCAAAGATTTCCTTTATCTTTGCTTGTGTGCATGTGTGCTCAGTTACTAAGTAATTTCTGGCTCATTGAGACCCCATGGACTATAACCCACCAGGTTCCTCTGTCCATGGGATTCTCCAGTCAAGAATACTGAAGTGTGTTGCCATTTCCTTCTTCAGGGGATCTTTCCAACCCAAGGTTTGAACTTGTGTTTCTTGTGTCTCCTGCACTGTTAGGCAGTGCTTTTCAGGTATTGCATTCAAGAAAATTTATATCTATAATGGTTGTTCAGATTAGGATAGACAAGGTTATGTAGCACAAACAATACCCAAATATTAGTGATTTAACATAAAAAAATTGTATTTCTAGCTAACACCATCTAGTTACCAGATGGATAAAAGCTTCTATTCATTGTAGAGGCCCCAGTATCCAGATTGATGAAGATTATCTCGACGTAGATTCCATGATCACAATGCCAGAGGCAAGAGAATATGATAAATCACATACTTCTCACAACACATTTGCCAAAGCTACACTTTATATACCTAAATCTGTGGAGGCAAAGAAGAACTAGAAATATTTAGTTGCTGCAACTGCTAAGTCGCTTCAGTTCAGTTCAGTTCAGTCACTCAGTCGTGTCCGACTCTTTGCGACCCCATGAATCGCAGCACGCCAGGCCTCCCTGTTCATTACCATCTCCTGGAGTTCACTCAAGACTCACATCCATCGAGTCAGTGATGCCATCCAGCCATCTCATCCTCGGTCGTCCCCTTCTCCTCCTGCCCCCAATCCCCCGCAGCATCAGACTCTTTTCCAATGAGTCAACTCTTCGCATGAGGTGGCCAAAGTACTGGAGTTTCAGCTTT
>SJYT01084791.1:24663-43825 GCA_006410635.1 Cephalophus harveyi | reverse complement strand
AGTCTGACACTGTTTCCACTGTTTCCCCATCTATTTCCCATGAAGTGATGGGACCAGATGCCATGATCTTCATTTTCTGAATGCTGAGCTTTAAGCCAACTTTTTCGCTCTCCTCTTTCACTTTCATCAAGAGGCTTCTGAGCTCCTCTTCACTTTCTGCCATAAGGGTGGTGTCATCTTCAGTCGTGTCCAACTCTGTGCGACCCCGCAGACAGCAGCCCACTAGGCTCCCCCACCTCTGGGATTCTCCAGCAAGAACACTGGAGTAGGTTGCCATTTCCTTCTCCAGTGTATGAAAGTGAAAAGTCAAAGTGAAGTCACTTAGTCGTGTCCAACTCTTAGCAGCCCCATGGACTGCAGCCTACCAGGCTCCTCCATCCATGGCATTTTCCAGGCAAGAGTATTGGAGTGGGTTGCCATTGCCTTCTCCAAGAAATATTTAGTGATTGGCATTAATTCTAGCACAATAACTTAAGCATAGTACGTGATTAAAAATGCATTTTATGGGATAATTAATGAAAAAGCAAGGCATAACAAAATAGTAAAAAAAAAAAAATTCTCAATGTAGTTGTATATTACTTTTACCATAAAACAGCCCTTTCTTAAGTATTGGAGAATTAATGAATGAGTGAATGAATGAGTCTGTTAGTGAGTAAATAATCACAAACCTTTCTCAGTGAGAAAACAATGACATCATAAAGGTAATTCTGTTATTGCATGAATAACTGGCCAGGTAGAAAATTTAATGAAGATCTAAAATTTTGTATTTGCTAGCAAAATAAATGACATTTTGGTATTATGTGGATGAAGCATAGGGAACTAAAATATTTTCCTAAATTGCCTTCATTTTAAGATAACTGTCCACCCAACTGAATTATTTTCCCCTTGGCACTACTCAATGTGTGATATTTTTCTTGATTCTGCAAAAAAAATTAAAAATAAAAAACAATGCCATATTTTAGACATGTCCCAGCATTAGAGGACTTTTCCATCAGGATAGGAAAACAAGCACAGAAATGTCTGACTGCAATAGAGAGCAGAATGAGGTAAGTACACTACACAGAACTGAACTGGCCCCAAAACCTGAGTATTTTGTGTCACAGGCATTTTACTTTACTATTTTTTCAAAAATAAATGTTTGCAGCTCAAGTAATTCCTGCAGTGCAAATATTTCTTCTAATTATAAAAGGAAAAATAACCCCAAATGATATCCTTTAACAAAAATGCATCCTTAACATCCTCTATGCAAGCCTGCAGAAAGGATTTTCAGTTTTTAAAAAAAAATCAGAGATGTTAACATAGCTTTATGATTATGTTTGTTGGTCTTCTTAAAAGTTTTCAAGGTACTTCTTCACATACACACACACACACTTAAACACATAAGGAACTTTGATATTTACAGTTTACATAGGGATTGATTTCACTAATTTAAATGTGACTGACACTATCACCTTACAGAGAAACATGAACAAACTTTTTGGCCAACCCACTACAACAATCTCTCCATGTAACAAATGACCCTTAGCAACGCTCAAACAAATTATCCTATTCTTCAAGTAATTTTTTCACATTCGGTTTTTAGCTTTCCTCTGTATTAAGTAAATCTTTAAAAAAGCTTTTAATGTTTTCAATTGTTCATATTATATAATGACACTCATTCTACAAAGAACACATTTATTAGTCATCTCATAACTAACAAACAGCCAGTTCAGAAAACAGTATAAATCATCCTTAATCATTTTTAGAGAAAATCATTAGGTTGAAGGGCTGCTTCAAACATTTCAATATTCTAGATTATTCTTAGGCCACAGGTAAGACACTGTGCCTTTCTAGATATCCTGACAGGGCCGCTGAAATCTCATTCTGTATATTTCATAAGGCTCCTTCCAACTCTACAATTTCATGATACTAAGCTGAATACTGCAAAGATAAAGCTATTCTCTGCCTAAGGCAACTGTGAGCAAGGATTATATAAAAAAGAAAGTAAAGGCAGAATGCTGCAAACACAATGCAATATTTAATATTGGAGGACGGGGACTAACTGAACTTTAAGACATATAAAGACTATGGCTGATTCATGTTGATGCTTGGTAGAAACCAGCACAATACTGTAAAGCAATCACTGTTAAATTAAAAATAAAATTTTTAAAGAGACATATGTTGCTGTTCAGTCACCCAGTCGTATCCAACTCTTTGCAATCCCATGGACTGCAGCATACCAGGCCTCCCTATCCCTCACCATCTCCCAAAGTTTGCCCAAGTTCATGCCCATTGCATCAGTGATGCCATCCAGCCATCTCATCCTCTGATACCCTCTTCTCCTTCTGTCCTCAATCTTTCCCAGCATCAGGGACTTTTCCAATGAGTCAGCTGTTCACATCAGGTGATCAAAATACTGGAGCTTCAGCTTCAGCATCAGTCCTTCCAATGAGTATTCAGGGTTTATTTCCTTTAAGATTAACTGGTTGACATATACGAAACCTTATTTCTGAGACCATAATGAAACTTTCAGTTTAAATTCATATGCATGTTTGAACTGAATTCAAATTCAGTAACGAAGCTATTATTGATTCTGTGGAACATGACTTCAGATCTGAGCAAATACTGAACTGACCATGAGGAGCTCTTAAACTCTGGATGTATGTACATAGACATCTCAATTTAACAACCAGACATACATTAAACAGCATTAATAGCCAGGCACTTAATGGATCAATTCCCACTGTTTGTGTAATGTAGAAATAAAAAAGGCTTATTAAATGACAAGCTTTCCCTGATTTGTGCTAATTAATTATACACCACATCTGACTGCTAATTTAGTGGGAAAATGCAGCCCCAAACCACGGTTTCAGCTTGAACTTTGCCTCGGCATCACCCAGTTCAGCAGAGTGCTGCCGCAGCCCGCCTCTGAACGACACCAGTATTAAATTAGAGCACAAGGCCATCAATTTAATAAGTGCTGTAGCAGGTAATTTGAATAAGGACATATTAGTATTCTACCAGTGCACAACTAAAAGCAGCTGACCTTTCAGACCAAAGAAGATCCTTGAACACATTCAGCTGAATCTGAGAACACGGTAATAATCTGACAGTGGTAAAAGTGCCAAGAGAGACGTTTATGCGCCTGGACCCATTACTATACATCAGGCTTCCTCTGGTGCACTGCAAGTAGTTTATATACCTCTGCCTCTCATTTTGCTCTCGCTCTCCGCCGTGAAAGAAAAGAAACTGAAATTAAGCTCCTTAAAAAAGCATATACACAGTGACATGTTTTGAAACCCTTCTTTTCATTTGGATTTATGGTACAAAGAACACAAAACTAATCAATGCACATATAAACTAGGTGTGAGGATCCACATAAGAAACCATCAACTTCTTAAACTCTAAGCAAATCTAACATAAAAATAAAACTGCATCTCCCAGATGTGAAATCATTAGAAAACAAGCCATATTATAGTAGATGAGAGCTTGGACCCAGGAGTGAGAAGAGAACTGGTTTGAAGCCCTGTACTGGCAAGTGCTCGCCATCGTACCTGCAGGAACCGAATTCACTAAATTCAGTTCAATGATATTTATCGAGTTCCATCGCGTACAGTGTTGTAAACCCAGAGGTTAAAAAGATGAAAAAGATTTGATCCCTGTTTTCAAGGAGATCAAAATCTAGCAATGGTGACAGAAGCAATATGCTATTAATCATAATACAGAGTGAGAAGTGCTTTCAAGCACAGAGAATAGTGATCAATTTTGACTGGTGGTTTCCAGGAAAAGTTTTCAGACATGGCAATAGCTGGGCTGGGCGTTGTGAGTTTTTACCAACAGAGAGAATGGAATGTGATCTGGTGGGAGGTGTTAATCATGGAAATCTACTGTATTGGGAGAGGAAGATACACTGAGTTAGGTGACAAATACAGGGGATGTATTTGGTTGAAGAGTATGTGGAGTTGCAAGTACTTGATTGTGTATGCTTCAAAATGGTCTCTACATAAGCAGAAACAGAATGGATTAGTGAATTTAAGAACAAGGTGTCTTAGTAAAATCAGGCCTAGATTTGGAGGGATGTTTACTTTATTGGCCTCACAAAAATGCTGTAGGCCAAAAACGTACCCAAAGTTCAGCCCAAAAGAAGGGAACCACACAGTCCCAACAATCATGTTTCTTGGTGGTTACCCAGAAAAGCTGAAAACTTACAACTACCGAACAACATGCACACATATCTTTGTAGTAGCTTTATTCATAATCACTAAAACTTGAAAGAAAGCAAGAGGTCTTTCGGGAGGTGAACAGATAAATAAACTGTGGTACATGCAGATAGGTGAATCTTATTCTTCACTAGAAAGAAATGGGCCACCAAGTCATGAAACAACATGAAGGAACCTTGAATACATTTTATTAAGTGAAAGAAGCCCCTCTGAAAAGACTACATACTGTGTGATTCCAACCACATGACATTCTGAAAAAGAAAAAAACTATGGAGATGGCAAGAAGATCAAGGTGGTTACTAAAGAAGGAAGAAGGAACCAGTGGCAGACAAAGGAGGGTTTCTTGAGCAGTGGAACAATTCTGTACAACACTATAATGGTGGATATATGTTGTACATTTGTCAAAACCCATTGAATGTACAGCATCAGAAGTAACCCCTGGTAAAAACTATGGACTTTGGGTGATAACAATATGTCAGTACAGGTTCGTCAGCATAATAAATGTGCCATGCTGGTGTGGGATGTTGATAGATACTGGGGAATACAGTACAGGAGGTATATGGAAACTCTGTAACTTCTGCTCAGTTTTTCTGTGAACCTAACACTGATCTAAAAATAAATTGTCTACTTAAAAAACTGCCAATAATAGATTTAAATCTGATCATACAGATAATTCTATTAAGTACAAATGGTCTAAAAGCCTAAGTTAAAAGGCAGGGTTGTCAAATCATATTTAAAAGACGTGAAATCCAACTGCATACTACAAACAAGAAATCTTGAAATATAAAGACAGATATGATAAAAGGAATGGAAGACGAATCATAAGTAAGCTAGAGTGACTGCATTAATTTATAAGGAATTTTCAGAAGGAGGAATAATTATCAGATAAAAAACATTTCATAATGACAAAAAGGTCAGGAGGACAAAATAATCCTAAATGTGTACATAACTAACAATAAAGCTTCAACATTTTGAAACAAAAACTGAACCAAAAGAAGCAGAAAAATCCAATGTAGTTGGAAATTTCAAGTCTTCTCTCAGTAAGCAATAAAACAAGTAAACAATAAAATCAATAAGGGTATAATCTACTTGACCTAACTGACATTTTTTATACTCCAACTCAAAACAGCTGAAAACAAGTGCACATAGAGCCTTCATCAAGATCCACCCTATTCCTGTCCATAAAACAAATCTCAAATTTTTGAAGGATTAAATCATACAATGTATATTTTCTGAGTTTGGCAGGCAGAACAATGGACTCCCCACCCCATAGATGACCGCATCCTCATCCTGTAACCTGTAAATATACGTTACACAGAAAATAGGAAATGATACAACCATAAAACACACATAGGGCTTCCCTGGTGGTCCAGTGGTTAAGAATCCACCCTGCAATGCAGAGGACACCGGTTCAATCCCTGGTTCTGGAAGATCCTACATACCGTGGAACAACTAAGCCCATGCACCACAACTCCTGAGGCGGTACTCCAGAGGCACGAGTGGCAACTACTGAGCCCATGCACTGCCACTTCTGAAGCCCAAGCATCCTACAGCCCGGGCACTGCAACGAGAGAAGCCAGCACAATGAGGAGCCCACGCCCCGAAATGAAGAGCAGCCTTGCTTGCCACAACTAGAGAAAGCCAGTGCACAGCAACGAAGACCCACCACAGCCAAAATAAAGAAATAACTACACATAGTCGATAGTCCCGGGGACTGCAAGGAGATCCGACCAGTCCATTCTGAAGGAGATCAGCCCTGGGATTTCTTTGGAGGGAATGATGCTGAAGCTGAAACTCCAGTACTTTGGCCACCTCATGCAAAGAGTTGACTCATTGGAAAAGACTCTGATGCTGGGAGGGATTGGGGGCAGGAGGAGAAGGGGACGACAGAGGATGAGGTGGCTGGATGGCATCACTGACTCGATGGACTTGAGTTTGAGTGAACTCTGGGAGCTGGTGATGGACAGGGAGGCCTGGCGTGCTGTGATTCATGGGGTCGCAAAGAGTCGGACACGACTGAGAGACTGAACTGAACTGAACACATAGTTGCCAGCAACACTTAAAGCACACTATGTAGTTTTGTAAAAATCAGTTGAGCCTCTCAAGTCTGGAAACAGTTCTACATTTTGATCCCTTCCATATCTCTACACCTGTTAAGGGAGCCAAGCATAATCAGATTTAAAGATATGATGATACAAAACTAATCCAGGTTTACCCTTTTTTTGGTCTATTTTAATTTTTTATTAAATTTTTTTTTATTTTTTAATCTTTTATTCTTTGACCACATAACTACAGCAATCATATCCACCTCCATTGGTCTGCTGGGACCCTACCTTCTCCAGGGGATGTTTGGAAATGTGCAGGTATTTATTGGTAAACACTTACAGGGGCAGGGAATGCTACTATCATTTAAAAACTGGACCAGAGATCCCAACTGTCCTGACATACTCAACAAAGAGTTAAACAATGAAGAACTGTCCTACATCAGAGGTCAAGAAACACTGCATAAGTTAAGGATAAGTAAGTAAGTGAAGTCGCTCAGTCGTGTCCGACTCTTTGCGACCCCATGGACTGTAGCCTACCAGGCTCCTCCCTCCATGAGCTCCTGATTCAGAAAAATCCCAATCAAATTGAGTCTTGAGAAAGAGACTTTCTCTCTCTTAGTTTTCATTTTTTTTAACTCTGCTGGGAGGGATTCGGGGCAGGAGGAGAAGGGGACAACAGAGGATGAGATGGCTGGATGGCATCACTGACTCGATGGACTTGAGTTTGAGTGAACTCCAGGAGTTGGTGATGGACAGGGAGGCCTGGCGTGCTGTGATTCATGGGGTCACAAAGAGTCGGACACGACTGAGCAACTGAACTGAACTGAACAGTAAAATGAATGTTTAACTCAAGGGTTGGAAGAGGAGGGAAGATTAAGCTACTATATGTAAGTTGCTTAGTAAAATGTCCACCATATAGAAAACAGTAAATATTGGTCATCATTAATAGTGGTATTATCAAAAGTGATGGAGACAGAGTATTAAGTCTAAAGGGTAGAAAAGTATCAAGAGAATTTTGCATCTAAGATTTAATTTAGAAAGGCAGAAGGGATTTTGGATGTCAAATATTATATGCATGTTGCTCCAATTTGAGAAACATATATAGCTGGTTTTTGAATTCAAAGTGAAGAAAGATGTAATCTGAATATTATCCTTTAGGACTCAAAGAAATGTTTTTCTTAATCCATACTACTAGTTAAATTAAGAGGATTATCATTTGGTCTTCTATCAACAAAATATTCAAAATCAATAAGACCATCTCTGGAAAAAAAGGAACTGTGTCTTCCATTGCACTTTCCACCTTGCCTACCCAGGTCAGAAAGCCATCACAATGATTCAAATATAGAGGGGAACACCAGATCCCTGTACTACATGCATTGAGATCTAAGAAAATGCCATTATACGTATTGATTCAAAAAGAGAAGTTGAGTGTGAACCCTAATGTAAACTATGATCTTAGAATGATTATGATGTGTCAACATAGGTTCATCAATGGTAATAAATATATCACCCTGGTGGGAGATGTTGATAAAGGGAGAGGCTATGCATGTGGAGGCAGGGGATATATGGGCAATCTCTGTACTACCATCTCAACTTTGAATCTAAAACTACTCTAAATAATAATGTCAATTCTTTAAAAATAAACTAAACAGTCTATTAAAAAATAAAGCTCAATAAAGCCATTATATTAAAATAAATTGAATGCTGCTTTCATGCTGAGGGAAAGAACTTGAAAAAAATCTGTCATTACACTGATATAAACACCACCTAATGTTCGAGCATGCCCTTTTCATGTTGTATATTCTTTAAAGAAAAAGGCACATTACTTGACTTGTCAGTAAAACTTACATGCACTACATGAAAAGGAAGCATGGGCAGAGTCTGACTCATTCATGAATGGAACCCTTAACCAGATATAGGGCAACAAGTATGCTGTCATAGGTATAACTTATGACATGGATAAAATTTCCTTTTCTACAACTATTAAAATTTCTTTTTTTAATATTTTGAGAACTTTTAGATTTATTATTAAAATTATTAAATAGTTATTAAAATTTCTTCTGTGCCTTCAAACATTAAATACATTTGCTAAAAGAAGACAAAAATATAATCTTTTTCATTTTTAAAAGGCATTCAGCTTCAGAAAGTACCACAATTTATAAGCATCTAGTTTAAAATATAGTACTTCACAATGCTACATCCTGCTAGTATTGGTTGAAGAGAGATGGACACAGCAGAGACAGAATGAATGGTATCATTTAAGGCAAAAAAAAAATCATATATATAAAACTATCTGAAATACCACTCTGCAGTTATAAACACAGATTAGCATTTTTCATATGAAATCTAATACCTAGTTATTATGGAATAAACTTGGTATTCAGAATATTTAAACACAATTATGAGATACAGCACATTTAGACTATTTACCATTTTCCTATATCCAGTAAGTTTTTCTTTTAAACTTATTTAATTGGAGGTTAATTACTTTACAATATCGTATTGGTTTTGCCATACATCAACATGAATCCACCACGGGCGTACACGTGTTCCCCATCCTGAAACCCCCTCCTACTTCCCTCCCTATACCATTCCTCTGGGTCAACCCAGTGCACCAGCCCCAAGCATCCTGTATCCTGCATCGAACCTGGACTGGTGATTCGTTTCTTATATTATACAGGTTTCAATGCCATTCTCCCAAGTCATCCCACCCTCTCCCTCTCCCACAGAGTCCCTAAGATTGTTCTATACATCTGTGTCTCTTTTGCTGTCTCACATACAGGGTTATCATTACCATCTTTCTAAATTCCATATATATGCGTTAGTATACTGCATTGGTGTTTTTCTTATAAGAGCTTCCTGACACACTTATGTTCATAAATAATATTTTCTAGGACCTTCTCCCTTTACTATTTACTTTCTCTTTCACACTTAAGTCTTTCAACACCACTGATTTGTTCTTGATCACTTTGTAAAAGAGTTATTATTGAGAATAAATCAATTCATCATCACAGTGTAAAAATGTATACATAAAATATGTACATGCATGTATATGTGGCATTATTTTCTTTATAGAAAGAAGCAGATTCAAAATTTCCCCTTTACCAGGACTTCATTGCCTTTTAGATAATCTTACTGTGGTAATTTGACATTAATCTTGTATCCTAGAGAGCACAACGCATGCCTGGCAACAATCTAACTTGATCTAACCAAAAAAAAAAAAAAATCAAAGCTCGGTATTTCCAAAACTTCAAAACCCAGAATTTAAAATAATTCTACAATATACTTTGCACTAAGACTTTGGACTGCAAGGAAATCCAACAAGTCCATCCTAAAGGAGATCAGTCCTGGGTGTTCACTGGAAGGACTGATGCTGAGGCTGAAACTCCAATACTTTGGCCACCTGATGCAAAGAGCCGACTCATTTGAAAAGACCCTAATGCTAGGAGGGATTGGGGGCAGGAGGAGAAGGGGATGACAGAGGATGAGATGGCTGGATGGCATCACTGACACAATAGACATGGGTTTGAGTAAACTCCGAGAGTTGGTGATGGACAGGGAGGCCTGGCGTGCTGTGGTCCATGGGGTCACAAAGAGTTGGACACAAGTGAGTGACTGAAGTGAACTGAAGAAGTATATATGGCCTAGACAAACTGCTATGGTTACCATATAGACTCCTCAGGAGAGAAATTAATTATATCCATATGTGCAATGTGATGAAATTAGTGCTAGGGAATTAAGCCAATCAAGTGAGATATTCTAAGAATTGCACATACATTGATATTGCTGCAAACTAAGCCTTACTCCTGTATATGTATTTTAGTATCACTCACAAATACATGGGCTTTCCCGGGTGGCACTCACACTAGAGAACTTGCCTGCCAATGCAGGAAATATAAGAGACTCAGTTTTGATCCCTGTGTCGGGAGAATCTCTGGAGGAGGACATTGACAACCCCCTCCAGTACTCTTGCCTGAAGCATCCCATGGACAGAGGAGCATCACAGGCTACAGTCCACAAGGTCTCAGACATGACTGAAGTGACACAGAACGACAAATACACAGAATCTGAAATGGAAAATCGTTTCAAGTTCTATTATCCTTTATGTTACTTGTAGGGAAATAATCCAGTGCCTTATAGTCAAATCTACCATGTATGAATACTTTGAAGGAAAGAAGAAAAGTGAAGGGAAATGAAGGAATGAGAGGACAAAGAAGCAAGCCTGGAAGGAACTCAACATTCTATAGACATTATCTCCATTGGTTCATATCAGACCCCTATAAGGAAAAAATGATACTATCTGTATTTTATATATGAAAAAACTACTTTGGAAGTACTCTTTCCTAAGGTAAATATACAACAGAATTGGTATTTAAATTCAGGTCTTTGCTGAATCCAAATTCCACATGCCTTTTTCTCATCCCCAGGATATCTTCTTGGGCCACCTACTTTTTGATTTAGGAATAATATCAACACATACCTAAAACCAAGTCCTGTCCAGTGGGGAAGGTTCAAGTTCTTCTGATAAATTCCTCAGTAGGCCATCAGCTGACTACTGCATGGGTGCCTAACCTCTCAACAAATATCTTTTCCTTCTCTGACCACAGTAAATGACAGAGATTTCTCACCTTCTAGTTAGTATCCATTAGCAAGTAAGCAACACTCTGGAAGCACAGTCCTCAAAAAACCACAATGCAACAAATGTGTTGAGGATAATGCACAGAATGATTGTAGAATGCCTCACCTCCTGCTTACTTCTCCCTGTGGGTTTGTCACCTACTGTTATTTTTTATTTATGTAGTATCGTAAATGTGAAGCTCTGTTGATGGGGATAAAGCCTGGGCCAGAAAGGTCAGAAACTTGGTTCACTTCCTGTGTCTTAAACAGTTCTTTGATTCATTAGCTTTTTAAAAAATTAATCAGTAAGGTTGTTTTGAGTGCCTAATAGAGGAAAAAACCCATCAACCTTTAATGAATTGTTAGAACATTTTTCATACATTCAAGAAATATATAAACCTAATTAATGTTTGGATAAGGTAATAAACTTTAACATTTTTAAAAGGACTTTTGTCCATATAAGAGGCAATGTCCCCATGGAAAGATGAGGCAGTGTCACTGAATAGGAAGTGAAGTGAAGTTGCTCAGTCGTGTCTGACTCTTTGCGATACCATGGACTGTAGCCCACCAGGCTCCTTGGTCCATGGGATTTTCCAGGCATGAATACTGGAGTGGGTTGCCAGTTCCTTCTCCAAGGGATCTTCCTGACCCAGGGATCGAACCCAGGACTCCCGCATTGTAGGAAGACGCTTTACCGTCTGAGCTACCAGGGAAGCGTCACTGAATGTAACAGAGCTCAACAGCAAAGGCAAAAGTAAATTACTTGTTCAACATTTCAGAGTTGGGCCAGGTAAAACAGGGGCTTCCCAGGTGGCTCAGTGGTAAAGAGTCCACCTGCCAATGCAGGGGATGTAAGAGACAAGGTTGGATCCCTGGTCTGGGAAGATCCCCTGAAATAGGAAATGGCAACCCACTCCAGTATTGTTGCCTGGAAAATTCCATGGACAGAGCCTGGCAGGCTACAGTTCATAGAGTCGCAAAGAGTGAAACACGACTGAGAGACAGTGCACACACACGCATACTGGGTGAAACAACACAGTTCACTTCAGTTCAGTTCAGTCGCTCAGTCGTGTCTGACTCTTTGCAACCCCATGAATCACAGCACACCAGGCCTCCCTGTCCATCACCAACTCCCAGAGTTCACTCAGACTCACGTCCATCCAGTCAGTGATGCCATCCACTATATCTCATCCTCTGTCGTCCCCTTCTCCTCTTGCCCCCAATCCCTCCCAGCATCAGAGTCTTTTCCAATGAGTCAACTCTTTGCATCAGGTGGCCAAAGTATTGGAGTTTCAGCTTCAGCATAATTCCTTCCAAAGAACACCAAGGGCTGATCTTTAAAATGGACTGGTTGGATCTCCTTGCAGTCCAAAGAACTCTCAAGAGTCTTCTCCAACACCACAGTTCAAAAGCATCAATTCTTCGGTGCTCAGCTTTCTTCGTAGTCCAACTCTCACATCCATACATGACCACTGGAAAAACCATAGCCTTGACTAGACGGACATTACTTCGTTGGCAAAGTAATGTCTCTGCTTTTGAATATGCTATCTAGGTTGGTCATAACTTTCCTTCCAAGGAGTAAGCGTCTTTTAATTTAATGGCTGCAAACAACACGTTGCTATAAAATAACACTATTCGCCCTTGGCAACCCACTCCAGTATTCTTGCCTGGAAAATCCCATGGATAGAGGAGCCTGGTAGGCTACAGTCCATGGGGTTGCAAAGAGTCAGACACGACTGAGAGACTTCACTTTCACTTTTTCACTCATAAGCCTAACACTGGGCCCATAACCCAGGGAGACTTCTCCCCATAGAAGGCATCCTAAACTATAGAGGAAAGTGCTTGTTGCAATATCCAGAGCTGGGGCATAGGGGTGGATGTGGGGTGCTATATGCAATTAGTTCCAAGGCCTGATGGGGGGACACAACAATAATCATTCTGCAGTGTGCAGGACAGTCCTTTACAAGGAAGAATTGTCCAAAATGGCAATAGTACCACATGGACCCATTAACATAAAAATGAATATTTCATGCCCAATTTATAGTATTTTATTTGGTTTTCACAGTGTTCTAAAATACATTTGTAGGGAGCATGTGTACTCCAGGATGACAGACACCTGACCCTATTTTCTGAAGTCTTTCTTTCTGATTCAGTTACCTATCAGCTCCCTAAATATACTTAAAGCTGAAAACCTCTACATCCTGATCTTTGTACAACCATGTACATGGATGGCCCCAAGCAGGGGAAGTAAATGGTATACTCTCTCAAACTCTTTTAGTTCTGGGTGTGTGTATCAATCATCGTTCCTGAAATCTTGAGCAGGTCTTTTTCCTGGTTAGAATTCAGGAAAGAGAACAGAAAGGCAATGTAGGTTTCAATAATATGCAGATTTAATAAAGTTATCTTTTAAGTGGGTCTTTCCATGGATAACTTTGTTTAGTCTCAAAAGTCCATAGACAAGAGATCTACAACTTTACTTGAATTGTTGGTGTTGGTAGCTTTCCCTTTGCTATGTCTTAAGATGAACACTGTCAAAACTGATCAGAAGGAAATGCTGTCCCTAAGGCTCCCCCAAAAAGAGAGCTAAGGTATATACATTTTCTGCTGTGTCAATTCCAGTATAGCATTTACAAATGTAAAACTATTATTTTCTTATTTAAACTTCCATTATAATAATCATTTTGTTAATGTCCAGTTTTATCGCAAGTTCTCAATCAGATGCTGCAGTTCCTTGATCTGGATCTTTGATAATTCATAAATTTGTTAGTTTAACCGTATTTTATTTCTTCAAATGAAAATAAAAGTTTAACTCTAATACATGCTCTTTGAAACAAGTAAAATTATAAAACACAAAACTATTTTAAGGCAAAGCTAAACATCATCCCCTTCCAACAATGCCCATGCCCTCTACTAAGTTCCGTATGCCCATTTATCATAACAAGTGACTAGCCATAACAGTTCACTATGGTAACTTTTACACAATTCTCCTTATTAGCAGACATATACAAATAGATATGTACATATCCAATCATATATATGATGCTAAGAGTTTTTATTTTTTGTTTGATTGTTGATACTGAAATAGAATCATTAACTATATATTGCTCCAAACATGCATGTTTTCACTCATAATATATCCTGGACATCTCTTAAGTTAGTAAATATAGATTTCTTATAAAATTTAATGAGCTGAAGGAGATGGGAAAAAAGATTAATGAAGATGTCAGACTTCTTGAGCTTACAACCCAGGACCATAAATTTGTTCAGCTGAAAAATGTGCCCTGTTCTTCAAGACAAAAGAATGGACTCCAAAGGAGAGTCCAAGATCAGGGCTGCCTCCTTAGTTTCAAACAGAAAACCCATCCTCTCACTTTCAACAAGCCAGATGACCTCTGCTCAAAGCTGTGGGGGAACAGGACCACCAAAAGTCACATGGTGGGACCACCCAGCAGAGGCCTAGGGACCCCTGCTTGGCACTGCAATGGGTCTGAAAAGCAGGACTGCCACCCCAGTGGGTCTGGAAGGCAAAGCATTGAGCCAAACAGTGGTAATCTTGAGTCTTACAACCTCATGAAACTTGTCATGCTAGGTTTTGAACCTACTTGGAATCTGTTACCCCTTCCTCTTTCTTTCCAAATTTATCCATTTGGGAATGGAATTGTCCATCCTCTGCCCCATCATTGTATTTTGGAAGAATATATTTGATTTCACAGGTTCAAAGTTAAAGATCAATTTGCCTAAGGGTGATACCCTTAAGTTTCATTCATACATGATTCAGTTCAGTTCAGTTGCTCAGTCGTGTCCAATTCTTTGCGACTGCATGAACCGCAGCACACCAGGCCTCCCTGTCCATCACCAACTCCCAGAGTCTACCCAAACCCATGTCCATCGAGTCGGTGATGCCATCCAACCATCTCATCCTCGGTCGTCCCCTTCTCCTCCTGCCCTCAACCTTTCCCACTATCAGGGTCTTTTCAAATGAGTCAGCTCTTTGCATAAAGTGGCCAAAGTATTAGAGTTTCAGCTTCAGCATCAGTCCTTCCAATGAATACCCAGGACTGACCTCCTTTAGGATGGACTGGTTGGATCTCCTTTAAGTCCACGGGACTCTCAAGAGTCCTCTCCAACACCACAATTCAAAAGCATCAATTCTTCAGCACTCAGCTTTCTTTATAGTCCAACTCTCGCATCCATACATGACCACTGGAAAAACCATAGCCTTGACTAGATGGACCTTAGTCGGCAAAGTAATGTCTCTGCTTTTGAATATGCTATCTAGGTTGGTCATAACTTTTCTTCCAAGGAGCAAGCATCTTTTAATTTCATGGCTGAAATCACCATCTGCAGTGATTTTGGAGCCCAATAAAATAAAGTCAGCCATTGTTTCCACTGTTTCCCCATCTATTTGCCATGAAGTGATGGGACCAGATGCCATGATCTTCATTTTCTGAATGTTGTATTATCATACCTGATTTACATGATAATTAAATCAGCCTTTGGACTTTAGAACTGATGCTGGAATGAGTTAAGCCCTTTGGAACTGTTGGGATGGAACACGTTTGGCACTGAGAAGAATATACATTTGGAGGCCCAGGGCAGAAAGCAATGAGCCAAATGTTGGTGTCTCTTCCCAAAATTCACAGGTTAAAATCCTAATCCTAATGCACTGGTAATTGGAGATGGAGCTTTGGTGATGTAATTAAGTCATGAGAATGGAGCTATCATTAACAGGATGAGAGGAGGTCTTTATAATGGGAGGCCAGAAAGCTAGCAAGTTTTCTTTCCACCACATGACAACACAGCAGGATGGCTTTTTGTAAACCAGCAAGAGCACTCTCATCAAAACCTTAACCTGCTGGCACCCAGATCTCAGACTTCCAACCTACAGAGCTGTGAGAAATACAGTTTAAATGTTTGTTGTTAAGCCACCCAGTTTATAATATTTTGTTATAGCAGTTCTAGTACAGTAGGACAGAATCATTTAAATCAGGCTTTTGCACAGTTCTGTTAAAGAACCCGCCTGCAATGCAGGAGATCCCAGTTCGATTCCTGGGTCAGGAAGATCCGCTGGAGAAGGGATAGTCTGCCCACTCCAGTATTCTTGGGCTTCTGTTGTGGCTCAGCTGGTAAAGAATCTGCCTGCAATGCAGGAGACCTGGGTTCGATCCCTGGGTTGGGAAGGTTCCCTGGAGAAGAGAAAGGCTACCCACTCCAGTATTCTGGCCTGAAGAATTCCAGGGACTAAGTCCATGGGGTCACAAAGAGTTGGACACGACTGGGCGATTTTCACTTAATTTTGCCCTCATATCACCCTCAAACTGTCCTAATCTAGGTGATCAATGACCTCCAAAATCATTATATAAGTAATTAATTCTCAGCCCTCACCTTGACTAATCTATCAAAGGCATTTATTTATCAAATCCTTTTCCTTGATATATTTTCTTCACTTTTTTTCCCCAAGTTTTCTTTCTTCCTCACTTTGGTTTTCCCTTCTATCTGTTTGCTCCTGCTCCATCTCTTTTGCTGGTCCCTATACTTCCCTCCTAATTTTTAATACTTGAATATTCCAGGATGCAGTCCTAGGACCCAGGTCTCCAGATCTTTTCACTCTATTGGTGATACAACCTGTCTCATGGGTTTTCTACTATGATGCTTGGTATACTTCTTATGGTTATCCTCATTGTTCTCAGCTCTTCTTCACACAAAATATTTCAGAGATGTTCCTTTCTCAAAGCATTTGCTCTACTTAATCTCTCTCTCTGGAATATTCTTCTAATAATTCCTTTCACATTTTTTGTTAACATGTTACCTTCCCATTAAGTCATCATGACAGACCAGCTAAAATGTTAACCGGTATAACCACCATCTTACGTGATTATACTGCACACTTATGTCACACTATATGATTCACGTCTTTTCTTTATCCACCCCCATACTCTAATGTAAGCTCCATCTTCAACTGTTTGTCCACTAGTGTATTCAAAGTACCTAAAGCAGTTCCTGACACATGTTGTTCTGTTATTAGTTGCTCAGTAATGTCTGACTCTTTGCAATCGCCAGGCTCTTCTACCCATGGAATTTTCTAGGCAAGAATGCTGGAGTGCGCTGCCATGCCCTCCCTCCAAGGGATCTTCCCCACCCAGGGATCGAACCCTGACCTCCCGCATTGCAGGAGGATTTTTTACTGACTGAGCCACCAGGGAAATCTTCCTGGCACATAGAAAGTACTTAATAGATATTTGTTGGATTAATTAGTCATTTGTCTATAAAAAGCATTTAATTTGTTATGAATTATATACTCTACTTAAATAATGCTACAATAAGCAGCTAATAGATCCTTATATACTGAAGCTTTTATTTCTGTAGGCTAGACCACAAAAAGAAGGGATTATTATGTCAAAAGTGTGTGCACCACTATTTTTAATAGACGTCATACTGCTTTCAAGACATCTGTAACAGTATAAATATCCATTTCTATGGTAGGTGACTATATATATCTCCTCATATCCCAGTCAACAATAGATTTTCTTGTACTTTTCAACAATTCCCTTTGTTATAGATAAAGAGTATCATCTTATAGTTAAAGAGGTTAGGAACCAATGACTACTAACTGGCTAGAGCATCAGCAGACAAGTCTTGCAAGAAAACCAGAAATATCATTTACCTAAAATTTCTGCCTTCATTTTCCTCATTTATGAAATTAGTATTTGAAATTACATGATCTCCTCTGCTGCTGCTGCTGCTGCTAATTCACTTCAGTAGTGTCTGACTCTGTGCAACCCCATAGACATCAGCCCACCAGGCTCCCCCATCCCTGGGATTCTCCAGGCAAGAACACTGGGGTGGGTTGCCATTTCCTTCTCCAATGCATGAAAGTGAAAAGTGAAAGTGAAGTCGCTCCTAGCAACCGCATGGACTGCAGCCTACCAGGCTCCTCCATCCATGGGATTTTCCAGGCAAGAATACTGGAGTGGGGTGCCATTGCCTTTGACATGATCTCTCCTACAAATCTAAAAAGTATATCAATTGAAGAACGCAAGGTCTACTTTAGAATTTAATACACAACCAGATATGGTACTTGGAAGCCTGTTTGTATCTTCACATCAGCTAATTTATCAACTTGGTTAATCTTAGAATAAGGATTCTGATGAAGTGAAACCACAGGTAATCTTTAACTGGAGGAATAGGTTTAAAACATGGGGCACAACTCTTGTTTATGTATCAATTAGGTAGTTAGAATATTTGGCTATGATCACCTAGAACAGTGGAGGTTGCGGGTGATAATGAACCAATTAAGACCTGTTTCTCAATATTTCTAGCTATGGCCCTTGGTATTTATTCCAATAAATCAAATGTTATCATGTGGGAGAAGGAATAAAGACAAAATCATCTCAATTAGCCTAACTGATTTTTGTAAGCTTTATTTACAATTCTTATTACTTGTCAAATCAAATCAAAGGAATTACTTGGAAATGTATACACCCTAATTCTATCAAGTTCCATTGACCCCTCTTAATTGAAAATTTTTCCACAATTTACCACCGACTGCCTTTACAAGTACAGCTATTTTTGCCTTCCTCTTAGTAAATAACTGAGCTTAACACAAATTCAAGACAAAAATTCCCACCAGTATAACTTCTCTGTTGGTCAGCTAAGAGTCCATGCCCTGGATGAAGGGGGCCCAGGTTCAATCTTTGGTCAAGGAACTAGATCCCATATGCCAAAACTAAGAGATCCTGCACGCTGCAACTAAGACCCAGCACAGTCAAATAAATAATTTTTTTTTTAATTCCCACTAGCATAATAAATGTTTCCACCAAATACAAAACTTGACCACAACAGAAAAGGAATATATGCTTTATGGTCAGAGTAGTGTAAAAACATCCAACCCAGTTGATTCTTGTAAAAAAACTATACCAACCAATTTGAACTTTAAATTAGTTTACATATTTTTTTTAATATCTTTTAATACTACCATGTCATCTGTGTTAATAATTTTGGTAAATTGAAGTAACAGAATTTTTCAAGCCTACCATGAATAAATGCATGTGTATTTGAAAGAAGATACATGTTTATAATAATTAAATGTTTAAAAATCATTTATATTTATCATACAGTTTATTATCCTATAGTTGTGACATCTCAATCAAAGCTATATATCTTGTCATTGTTTATTCTCTATCTTTTACAGTCTACAGCAGCATGAATAGTATTATTCATATTGCATTAAATTACAGGGGTAAACCTGAGTCGTCTTGAAAACGATTTAGTCAAGTTGGATTTTTTTGGGGGGGGGGGGGC
>SJYT01084791.1:7295-24496 GCA_006410635.1 Cephalophus harveyi | reverse complement strand
GGGGGGGGGGGGGGCAGGCAGATGGCTAACGGGGTGATTGGAATTTTTTTATTAAGATATAACTACATCTCTACTGTTCCTCCTGGATTCACAAAATCTAAGAATTGGAAGGGGTTAGTTCAGCCTCTAATTAAATGATAATTCCCTTTAAAACATTGTGTACTGCAAGTAATCTAAACAATGTGTTACAATTTCCAAGAATAGGGCACTTACCACAACACTGAAATTACTCTTTCAAGAAAAATCTCTCTTATATTGGATTAGAATTATTTCACCTAAAACTTCTACCCCATGTTTCCAGTTATTAATCTCTTTCAGCAGAAAAATAGATTAAAACATCTTCTACATAAAGTTAATAAAATACGTAAAAGTAGCTCTTTATGTACTCATTAGCTTTCCTTTCTTCGGGGTGAACATTTTCACTTTGTATCATTGTCCTCCCTAAGGGATGCCCCCCAGCCTAATCAACCTCCTCTGGCTTCCACTTCCTTGGCTAAGCCTATGATGCCACTGCCACCAAGCTTCCTGGTAGTCCAAATGCTTTTTAAGCATAGCTGTTACCCTTTGCCCCTCAGCTTTGCATTTCTGGACTTCATTCATATGTGACCTAAATAAATAAAGGCAAGATCCTACCGTATCTCTGTAATCCTTACCTACACGTTTCTGAAAGGAAACAAGTATGGAGGAAAAGTTCAACAGACCCTGCTGGAATGAGTTTCAAGATATTTCAACGAAGATGAAGAAAATAAAGCTGTGCCTGATTCCATACGTAAAGAAATAAAGGGACGAAGTTCACAGGAAACAGAGAGAGGAGAATCCTCAGCAGAGTTTTGATAAGGAAGGCCATTCTTATGTTAAAGGTGCAGAGGAAAATAAGGGGGAAATTAAAGGCTTAAAAAGAGGGATCCATTCGATGATTTTTTAAAAATTAATAATTCCTCCTTTATTTTACAATACAAAAATTAGCAAATAAGTCAAAGAAATTATAACCACATGCCCAACAAAGCAGAATATCCACAATATTATGAATGTTACAATGAAAAATAGGTAGAAAAATAATAAAATAATGATGTACTCAGAAGGGCCTCACTTTCAATACTTGTGGAACAATATACTAAGATGGTCCTGGATGTTTTTGATCGATATTATGATATTGCGATTTATCTAAACTGCCAGAAAATTTACTTTCAATAAATACTAAAGCTGTCCCATGCTTTGTATACCACCTGCATTATAATTACATGAGGATTTTCATTTTTAAAAGGCAGGGAGGAGGTGAAGCTCAAATATTTAATTTTTATGAACTCACCCAACAATTATGCTGCCTACCAAAGCTAGAGACTCTACCCCTAAAATATAATGCTTCTATTCACTTCCGTAATGCTCAATTCTTACCATAAGAATTTTTAAGAGGCATACTTTTTCTGGCATCGTACCCATTTTGGCAGTAACTCAGACTCTGAAACTGATTCATTGCAATTTTAATAGTTTTAATAACCTAGATAATCATTAATATTTTTCCCCTAATTCAGCATTTTGGCATATTTCATGAGAGTATCATTCTGCAGCCAATATTGGTTTGGGTGTGTTTTTAATTTTTTCTAAAATTCCCCTTGCCTTTCATTATGCAGTCACTAAGTACCTGAAATGTAATAGGGCCAAGTTATTCTGATGGTTGTCTTCAACCTACATATAATATAATGACAGTTTTACTATGTAAGGAACATCACTTCTAATAAAACAAAACAGTGGGGAAATATGCAATGAACCAGTGATGAAACTTCTCTGGGGCTAATTGGTAAGGATTGTATTTTCTTCTTCCTGAAAAAGGAGTGGCAAGAGAAACTGTATTTCAAATGTCCCTTGATGATTCAAAAGATACAAGAACTTGCTGGAATGTCATGGTCACCCACTTGTGGCTAAGATTAGAAGTATTCAATCACAGTTAAGACTTAACACATTTAATCAGGCTAGAAGAGTCTCTAGAAGCCTCCAATAAAGACTCTCTCTTAGTAAGGTCTTGTACAAATCTCTCTCTGATGATACATAATCACACTGAGGATGACTGAATTTCAGAAGCTTATAGATGATTCTTCCACTAAACTTGCAGTTGCTGAACGATACAAGCTTTTCAAAGATGCTCTTAAATCTGTTTCTTTTCAAAAATGCTCCCTTTTTTCTGAGGGAGACCCTTTCTTCAACATATCTAAATCTTCATATGATTCTTTAAGAATATAAATATTAGAACTAGTATTGGGTAAATCCCCAGTGGCGCTGTGGCAAAGAATCTGCCTGCCGGTACGGGAGATGCAGGAGATATGGGTTAGATCCCTGGATTGGGAAGATCACGTGGATAAGGAAATGGCTATCCACTCCAGTATCCTTACCTGAAAAATCCCATGGATAGAAGAGCCTGGAGGACTATAGTCCAAAGGGTTACAAAGAGTCAGACTCCACTGAGCACACAATTACTCTATTCTCTATTCTACTAGGGAAAACGGATCCTAGTTTACATTCAAAAGCTAATTAATGGTTGTTGGCTGGATGAGTTCAAGAGTTTCAGAGTTTCAAGAGTTCAAGAGTTTCAATCCTATTTTAAATAATTAAAATAGGGTTGCTGAAGTTCAAAGAAAGTAAAACAATTTTAGAAATTCCAGATTATTTAGTTAGTACAATCTTTTTCACTGAAAGCCACTTAAAATAACAAAGATAATAAGCAATTACAACGTTTTTATTGCACTTGTAAATCACACCACAATGTCATTCAACCTTAACATCACTGGGCAGAAACAATTCTCAAAAGACTCCTTAGCTCATTCCCTTGCCTTCACATAGTATGAGGGCTTTTCTATTTTCAAGGTCTTCAGAAAGAAAGTGCACAGAGCTACCAGATAGAATAATAACTTTCAATAATAATAATTCCTCAAGGAGGAATTCTTTTCCCTTTAATATTTGGAAAAGACCCTGATGCTTGGAAAGATTGAGGGCAGGAGGAGAAGGGGATGACAGAAGATGAGATGGTTGGATGGCTTCACTGACTCAATGGACATGGGTTTGGGTGGACTCCAGGAGTTGGTGATGGACAGGGAGGCCTGGCGTGCTGCGGATCATGGGGTTGCAAAAAGTAGGACACGACTAAGCAACTGAACTGAACTGAAAGACATGTCATTCTTTACTTATTTTCTTGGATATGGAAAGTTAAGTTCTGAATTCTAAAAATAAAAGTCATTTTTATAGGGAAGAACTCTTCTCTGTTCTCATGTCTTTACCTTGAATCACAGAGAGAAGGCCACCTGAGTCTTTCATTCCTTTGAGGGAGGAAATATATGTACTTCTCTCCACCCTGCTATAGACTGAATATGTTTCCCCTTACCCCAACTTGTTCTGAAATTCTTATGTTGTATCCTGGCACACAATGTTATAATATTTGGAGGTAGCAGAGTGATTAAGTTACAAAGGTGGAGTCCTCCTGAATGGAATCAATGTCCTTGTAGAAGAGACTCCAGAGTCTTCTTGCCCCTTCCAACACGTAAGGACATAAGATGATGCAGTATCTCTGAGCCAGGAAGCAGACCTTCACCAGATATCCAATCTGCCAGAGCCTTGAACTTTCCAGCCTCAAGAAGTGTGAGAAATAAATTTCTGTTGTTTATAAGCCACTCAGTTTATGATATTATGTTAATGTAGCTGAACAGACTAAGGCACATCCCTTACTATTTTCACCAATGGAAAAACACCTTTGAAGGCTGGAGCTCTTCTTAGGTATGTCCCATGAACTAGAGGTGAGGTTACTTTATCTCAAGACCAGGTAACACATTCCACTGTTTTGCCCTTGCTCTACTCAGCAATTTCACTCAGCCTCCATGGGAAGGAGACCATGAAGGAAATGGCCTTGCAGGACCAGCCAAATCTCCATCTTTGCCCTTGCAATGTCTTTATCTGCCACTAGGTGTATGGTGAAGGTGAAGGTGAAGTCGCTCAGTCGTGTCTGACTCTTTGCGACCCTGTGGACTGTAACCTACTAGGCTTCTCCATCCGTGGGATTCTCCAGGCAAGAATACTGGAGTGGATTGCCATTTCCTTCTCCAGGGGATCTTCCTGACCCAGGGATATAAATCATTTTAATCCTTTACTGAAGGGTTCATCATCTTCAAAGGCATTGGAAACTTTAAATATGTTTACTTTTAAGTCTTCAACTTCTCAGTTACAAATCTGGAGGTAACAATTTCTCAAATGATAAGTCGTGAAGAATAAATGAGATGATACAAAAACAGTAAGCACTATAAGAATGCATGCCTCCTAGGAATAATTTCCTTCATCTATAAATAATGGCATAGGATGAAATTATTTCTAAGGATCCATTAAATTCAAACATTACCTCCAGTTCAGATCTATCCTCTAGCAGATCCATAATCCGCCTCTCTAGTTACAGACACATTAGGTAAGTCACTTGGCTGAAAGGAGGGACGGAGAGAGGGAAATCTTACACACTCTGCTGAATATAAAGATAACGTACACAATCCAAACACAACACCAACCATGAAGAAACCAACATATTTCTCATAGCATTCTGGATCTTTTCTTTCTTTTTCAGAGTCAATGTAAATAATAAAAATAAAAACCTATGACTTTTGCTTCAACACAATTTTAAAGCCCCCTTATATGTCAAAGATTTCCTTATTTTTTGTTGTCACTGACTAATAATAGAGTCTGTACAAATAATAACTGCTTGTGTTATAGCAATGAAATCTTTCACAAATAAAAAATAAAGGATATCTTTTGAAGACAATGCACAGTTTTGGTGGGGGCTTTCCCGGCGACACAGTGGTAAGGAATCCACCTTCAATGCAGGAGTCGCAGGACACGCAGGTTCGATCCCTAGTTTGGAAAGATTCCCTGGGGGAGGGCATGGCAGCCCACTCCAGTATTCTTGCCTGGAGAACCCCATGGACAGAGGGGCCTGGTGGGCTACAGCCCCTATGGTCACAAAGAGTCAGACATGACTAAAGCAACTGAGCATGCACGCACAATTTTGGTGGGTTTAACAGCATACTAATGGCAACCCACTCCAGTGTTCTTGCCTGGAGAATCCCAGGGATGGGGGAGCCTGGTGGGCTGCCATCTATGGGGTCGCACAGAGTCAGACACGACTGAAGTGATTTAGTAGTAGTAGTAGTAGTAGTAGTAGTAACAGCATACTAAAAATTAAGAATGGATTACCCAGAAATTCTTTGCTTCCATTTGTATGCATTAAGGTAATACTAGCTATAGTAGCAAACTAAAAAGTGTATGATAGCTCAAATGCAATAGAAGTTTATTTCTTGTGTAAAGTCAAATATACCTTTTTTCTAAGCAGTGAGGGGCCTTCGCCTCAGTAGCCATTCATGACGTCAGAGGCCGTCCTTTCTGTGGCTTCTTACGTCCACCATGAGGTTTTCCAGGGCTCCGGGCCCAGCTGTGCTGAGCTGATGAAGAAGAGGTTGGAGAATTATCTGTCAAAATCTATAAGCCAATCCAAAAAATGGAACTTGTCACTTCTTTTCACATGGCAATGGATACATCTCCAACACATGGCTATACCTGAGTAGAAAGAAGGCTAGGAAATATGATTTAATTGTGTGGTCAAGAAGAAGAGAAGAGAAGCTAGTTTGGTGAATAGCTAGTCGGTCTCTGCCACACTACTACCTCTCAATGAGATTTCTCACTCATCTTCTCCTACCCATTTTACTTAACCTATTGTTCCTCAAAGGTTACTCTTAAAAGTTGACAATTATGACCAATAACAGAATATTTAAAGTATAATGACATAATTATTATGTACTGCATGCAATCTCAACATTACAATACTTGCAATTTTCTCCTTAACAATAATTTTATGCAAATTAATGCACATCCTTCCTATTGTTAACCTTCTACTTATAATTCTTCCTTTCTAAAAAATAGGGAAGGCAAATAGTCTTCATAGGTATATTTATAAAGAAGTGTAAAAACAAAGTTAACAAGAGAATGACTTTAGCTTAGGAAGTATTCATTTCATAACAATTGTATAAAGAAACTTGAACAACACAACTTAATTTATGCACATGCTAAATCTGAATAATAAAATTAGCATTCAGTGAATGTCAGCTACACTTATCTGTATAGTAATATTCATTTGCATGAATTGAGAATCATTCTCCATTACTGATAGGAGAAAAAAGTGAAACAAAAAAAGAAGATAAAGAGACTAATAAATCTGTCAGAGTGACTGTAATGGAGGAAACATGGGTCTTTGAGAAAAGCTTGATGTATCCACCTTATTTTTAAGCCAACTCTTTGATTGTACCAGAACACTGAAAACTTGCTTTAAGGAAACTGCCAAACCAATGTTTTTGTCTCTCTTTAAATCTCCTTTTTTCCCTTTTGGCTTCTGAAACCGAAGTTTCAGAAACATTTCCAAGGACCTGAAATACCTAAAGATACTGCGGAATGTAATACCTTATTATAATATGTTTGGGCAATGATAAAGTATCTCACTGTCCAAGACTTAGATCATGATCTGAAAAATAAACTATTAAAATATTAAGCATTTGACTCAGATGGTAAAGAATCTGCCTGCAATGCAGGAAACCTGGGTTTGATCCCTGGGTCAGGAAGATCCCCTGGAGAAGGAAATAGCAACCCACAATAGAATTCTTGCCTGGAGAATCCCATGGACAGAAGAGCCTGGTGGGCTACAGTCAGTGCAGGACACAAAAGCGTCAGACGACTTAGCAACTAAACAGCAACTTTATGACTTGCAAAAGGTTCATTTTTCAAGTTCCTCCTGCTGCTTTTGATTAGTCCTTTACTCTGTTCCCTCTTATTTGCCTATTTTCAGTGGAACTTTCAAACATGTCTTTCTTTACACAATGACGTGGAGGAATTTTGAATATAGTTCTAGTTTCTTTTTGGAAAGAATAACATCTCACTGGTACATCAGGTCATTTTATCATCATATGGCTCTATTACTTTCCTGAGTCTTTCCAACTGACTGTTACTGCACCCTGTGGGAACAGCCATACCTCTGAAGACTGGCCAAGAATATAGAATCAAGCATGCTGAGGAGGCAGCTGAAACCCACAGAAAACATAATGGGCATTCCGTCTCTGATCTCTTAACCATAGAGAAGTAGAAGATTTTTTTGGTAATATATAAGGCAAAATTGATACTAAGACTATTACTTGGGAGGTGGGCAGGGAGTTTAGGGTGGTGGGGGGAAAGATGTACACCTGTGGTCAATTCATATTGATGTATGGCAAAAACCATCACATATTGTAAAGTAATTACCTTCCAATTAAAAATAAATTAATTTAATAAAAAATGACTATTACTTTATAAACTAAAAACAAGAAAAATGCTCAAACTATGACATATTATATTACAATTGTAACATGCCTGAAGGAGTTAACATGTGAACAAAACTGTACAATATTGGAGTGGGTAGCCACTTGCTTCTCCAAGGCATCTTTCTGACTCAGGGATCAAAACCAGGTCCCCTACATTGCATGCAGATTCTTTACCATCTGAGCCACCGGGAAAACTCCTTTAGAATTAATGAATGACAGCATTGTTGCTTCTTTTGTTGTTTCTTACTGACCTCCAGACTCACCAAGGTTGACATCAAACCCAAGACACCACTTACTGACTAGCTCTGGGTCAAGGAATAGAATGAAAGTGAAAGTCGCTCAGTCCTTTCTGACTCTGCGACCCCATGGACTGTACAGTCCATGGAATTCTCCAGGCCAGAATACTGGAGTGGGTAGCCTTTCCCTTCTTCAGGGGATCTTCCCAACCCAGGGATGGAACCCAGCTCTCCCACATTGCAGGCGGATGCTTTACCAGCTGAGCCACAGGCTTCCCTAGTGCCTCAGATGGTAAAGTGTCTGCCTAAAATGAGGGTAGACCTGGGTTAGATCCCAGGGTTGGGAAGATCCCCTGGAGAAGGGAATGGCAACCCATTCCAGTACCCTTGCCTGGAAAATCCCATGGACGGAAGAGTCTGGTAGAGTACAGTCCATGGGGTCCTAAAGAGTCAAATATGACTGAGTGACTTCACTTATAGTTCAAGGAAGAGATTTCAACAGGTCAGAATGAGTCTCTGAAATCTAGCTCAATGGTCTGCCTGGTGCTTCTGATTTAGCTGCTTCAAATTATATAAATTTCCACCAACCCACTGACTTTTTTCGTCAGAATTCTTTAAATTCTCTACAATAACTTTCTCCTCTAGAGCTTCATTTAAATATATCGCATCTTCATTAGGAAACTTTTGGGAGTGATGAACATGTTTGCTCTCCTGTTATAGTGATGGTCCAATGAGTGCATTCATATGTCAAAACTTATTAGACTGTACACTTTAAATATAATCATTTTATTTTGTGTCACTCATACTGTTAAAGCTGTTTTTAAAAATGAATCATGTTCATATTCAAAAAAAATTAAACAGCCTGTCTATCTAGTCCAATGAACTTCCTTGGGGCTGATAATCAAGAGGAGAGGACAATCACAGAAACAAATCATTACACTGCAATGAGACATCTGAAAGAGCACTGAGGAGCCAGCTTCTAGCTGTGGGGTGATCATCAAGAATCAGAGTTGAAGAATAGCATCCTGGAAGAAATGATGCCTCTGATGTGCCTTGAAGGGAGATGACAGTAGAGATAAAACAAGCAGAAAAGGATGAGCCCTCTAAAATTTAGTTTGGGTTGGTTAGCTTCATAGTATTGTTAAAAAAAAAAAAAACATTTTAACCTCCACTTTAGTTTCTGCTTAAGACAAATGTTCAGTGACTCATGTTCTTTTCACATATATTTATTTCCTTTCCTTTTCTCAGGCTTCATTGTTAAATGCATTTTATGGATAAAGTACACATGATCATGAAATATGAAAGGTTGGGTGAAAACAAAAAATCATTAGTATCTAGTTAACATAGCACTGGCAAATTGAGTAGGCACATTTGAGCATACATCAAGGACATACCTGGTGCTATCTGGTAAGGAGCCGGGCTTCCCTGATAGCTCAGTTGGTAAAGAATCTGCCTGCAAAAATGCAGGAGACCCTGGTTCAATTCCTGGGTAAAGATCCTAGGGAAAAAGAATTTAATTGGGTCCAGAATCTCTAAAAAGTTATTATATCAATAATAGTACAGTTTCTCAAATATCTGAAAGTATATAGTCTTTGTACATAACTTAACAACTTCCTAACAATACTACAGTGTGAAGTTAGTAATCAATGCTATATTTGACAAGTAAATGCTGTCAGTTCAGTTGCTCAGTTGTGTCCGACTCTTTGCGACCCCATGAATCGCAGCACGCCAGGCCTCCCTGTCCATCACCATCTCCCGGAGTTCACTCAGACTCACGTCCATCGAGTCTGTGATGCCATCCAGCCATCTCATCCTTGGTTGTCCCCTTCTCCTCCTGCCTCCAATCCCTCCCAGCATCAGAGTTTTTTCCAATGAGTCAACTCTTGGCATGAGGTGGCCAAAGTACTGGAGTTTCAGCTTTAGCATCATTCCTTCCAAAGAAATCTCAGGGCTGATCTCCTTCAGAATGGACTGGTTGGATCTCCTTGCAGTTCAAGGGACTCTCAAGAGTCTTCTCCAACACCACAGTTCAAAAGCATTAATTCTTCGGCGCTCAGCCTTCTTCACAGTCCAACTCTCACATCCATACATCACCACAGGAAAAACCATAGCCTTGACTAGACAGACCTTAGTCGGCAAAGTAATGTCTCTGCTTTTGAATATACTATCTAGGTTGGTCATAACTTTTCTTCCAAGGAGTAAGCGTCTTTTAATTTCATGGCTGCAGCCACCATCTGCAGTGATTTGGGAGCCCAAAAAAATAAAGTCTGACACTGTTTCCACTGTTTCCCCATCTATTTCCCATGAAGTGATGGGACTGGATGCCATGATCTTCGTTTTCTGAATGTTGAGCTTTAAGCCAACTTTTTCACTCTCCTCTTTCACTTTCATCGAGAGGTTCTTTAGTTCCTCTTCACTTTCTGCCATAAGGGTGGTGTCATCTGCATATCTGAGGTTATTGAGATTTCTCCTGGCAATCTTGATTCCAGCTTGTGTTTCTTCCAGTCCAGTGTTTCTCATGATGTACTCTGCATAGAAGTTAAACAAGCAGGGTGACAATATACAGCCATGACGTACTTCTTTTTCTATTTGGAACCAGTCTGTTGTTCCATGTCCAGTTTGAACTGTTGCTTCCTGACCTGCATACAGATTTCTCAGGAGGCAGGTCAGGTGATCTGGTATTCCCATCTCTTTCAGAATTTTCCACAGTTTATTGTGATCCACACAGTCAAAGCCTTTGGCATAGTCAATAAAGCAGAAATAGATGTTTTTCTGGAACTCTCTTGCTTTTTCCATGATCCAGCAGATGTTAGCAATTTGATCTCTGGTTCCTCTACCTTTTCTAAAACCAGCTTAAACATCAGGAAGTTCACAGTTCATGTATTGCTGAAGCCTGGCTTGGAGAATTTTGAGCATTACTTTACTAGTGTGTGAGATGAGTGTAATTGTGTGGTAGTTTGAGCATTCTTTGGCATTGCCTTTCTTTGTGATTGGAATGAAAACTGACCTTTTCCAGTCCTGTGGCCACTGCTGAGTTTTCCAAATTTGCTGGCATATCGTATGGAGGCAGAAAAGATTTAAAGAGTTAAGAGTATTTATGAGGAAAAGATCAAAGTGTTGTATGATGTAGTCTAACCAGAACAAGGAGGGAATTAAAGCAAGTATGGTTGAAAAACATCACCTAGTGCTCAGTCCAGCTTCCCAGTGAGATAGAAATCTGCGGGTAGAGATGCTGAAGCTATTGCACTAGAAGGATAGAACATGTGGTTGAAATTTGGACTACTTAACAAATATATTTTGGAAATGGTACAGATTCTAGTGATGATCACAGTTTTAAGGGTGTGATGCAGTGTAAAGTGATGGAAGAGGTAAAGAAATTAAAGGACAGGGAAGTAGTATAGATATAGATCCCTGGTGTCATAATTTAAAATACTATAGGTTATATAACAAATAATGTTCTCAGTTCCAAAACTCAGGAGTTCAGGAAATGTTACAACATTTATAATATTTATATTCCTTAAATCCACTCAGCTGAGATTTCAGGTTTCAATGACCTAGGTGGGAGAAAGTAACACCCCATCATTCTTGTCCCTCCCTCCCTCCAACCAGAGTCACATCAAGGTTCCAGCTGCTCCTGCAATGAGTTCCAAGGGCTCTCCTCTCCTAGTACACAGCCTCTGCAGGTATACACATTGCTCACCTTTTGAAACCTTGCTGCCATCTTGGATTTCCCATCCCTCTCTCCTCTTTCTCCCTGACCCTCTCAGACACCAGACTTGCTCCTAAAGACTGTCTTCTCTTGCATGAGTCCCTGCAGAGAGCCCCAAGCAAGGAATTAGAAAACTGGGTTACCAGAATAAATGAGAGAGGAAGGAAAAATGAAGAAGAAACAAGATTTAATGTTTCCATAAATTATTCTGACAAAATTAGTATAGTGTTGGTGTTGGTGAATATATATGGTATATTCTGAATACAGTAAGCATGCTCTAAAATGTAAATTGGCTTCTGTTTATATAAGTGAATAAGAGATTTTGAAGTCTCATTATGGCTTTTCAAGTGCCTATACAAAAATCTAAGCACATAATGGCTACATAATCAAACATTATTATTTATTTTTTAGTCCAAAAGTCATTAGAGAGTAATTTTCTTTCCTGCTGCCAAATTAAGAGAAGAAAACAAAACAGAAATGCCTTTTACTTTAAGCTTGCATTCAACTTTAGGAGTTAAGATAATTACAATATATCCATTCAATCAAAGGAAGCTCCCCACAAGGGAAGGAGTTGTAATTAAAAAAACAAAAGTTATATTCCTGGTATTGAAAATGACCAAATAAAAACCCATCAAAGCTAGAATCTGAAGAGAAAGAAACTCATTCTCAGGAGGTATCCAAATTCCCCTGACCTTTTTTTGTAGCTTCCTGGGGTTAAATCATTCTTATCTGTCCTTTATAAAGAATTAAACTCTAAAAATGTAAATAAAAAGTACACCATCAGTATTTCATTGTTGACTGCACCTCTGTAAGCATGTGGCTCTCCTGGTTCAATCTGAATGGCGCCCCCCTGGCCTTCCTGAGTGATGCGGGGAATTCCGACACTGCATCTGCTCTACTGTAGGAGATGGTAGGTGGGGCATGACAGGGACTCCAGGAGACTTTGTGGCATATTAGACAGTCCCCGGAGAAGGCACTGGCACCCCACTCCAGTACTCTTGCCTGGAAAACCCCATGGATGGAGGAGCCTGGTGGGCTGCAGTCCATGGGGTCGCTAGCAGTCGAACACGACTGAGCGACTTCACTTTCACTTTTCACTTTCATGCATTGGAGAAGGAAATGGCAACCCACTCCAGTGTTCTTGCCTGGAGAATCCCAGGGATGGAGGAGCCTGGTGGGCTGCCGTCTATGGGGTCGCACAGAGTCAGACACGACTGACGTGACTTAGCAGCAGCACACTCCCAGGATCATGCCAGATAAACAGTGTAACTGAGAGGTTTAGAAACTCTGTCACATGATCCTTTAAAATAAAAGTAAATATAGTAAAAATGAAAATGGTGAAAAAACTAGAAAGAACTCTCTAGAAGGATACATAAGGGGTTACAGAGCCTGCGGAGGCAGTGAGGAGTTGTGACAATGAGTTTGAATCTTACAGAACGATAACTGAAGCTCCCAGAATCTTACCTTACCTTTTTATTAAGAATCTTAAGCCTGCAAAGCAATTCAGATTGTCCTTTGACTGAATAGTTAATTAGTGTTTACCACTCTAATCCTAGTGGTAATTGGTTCATATGTTGCCTGAATTTAATTTTGTTAACTTAATTTGACTTATTTAAATCAATTTATTAACAAACATAATATTTTAATAAATATAAAATATTTCTATTAAAATAACAGAAAATAATATAAATAGCAAATATTTTGAGGCTACCCTGGAGTACAAGAAGTAAAACATCCTCAATGTGTTTTTTCCTCATAATGTTCCCTGTTGTTAATACATGTGCATGTCTAAATAGCAGATTATTTGAGTTTGTTTGTTCTTGGAATTTTTTAAAAGGATATTACAATAAATGTTGTCTTTTTCCACTCAACAGTGTTTTTGCATGATATGCTCAATTTGTCCTGCAGAATTGTATGTAGCACTTTTTAAAAACCATTAATTCATTTTAATTGGAGGCTAATCACTTTACAATATTGTGGTGGTTTTTGCCATACATTGACATGATTTTAAAGCTGAATCCAGCCTATGTACACTGACAACAAAATAAATCTTGGACACAGAGTTTTGGATGAAGTAGAAAAGAATAACCTTATCGCTTTGCCAGGAAAAGTGAGGCGCAGTGGACAAATGCCTTCAAAACTGTGTGCCCAAGCCTGGGTTGTGGGGGTGGTGGTTGTGAGTTTTATAGTCAAGAGGAAGGATTGCAGATAAGGAGCAAGGTGTCTGCAGGGGCCACATTCCTTCCTCCTGAATGTATTTGACAACAGCTGATGATGGCAAACTGCAACCTCTCCGGAATGGAGAGTTCTTGTCAGGTAGTTAACATCTTTCCTTGGGTGTGGGTTTTAGTTCAGCAGAAGAGCTCAAAGATAAGGGAAGATCAATTCAGTTCAGTTGTACAGTCATGTCCAATTCTTTGTGACCCCATGGACTGCAGCATGCCAGGCTTTCCTGTCCATCACAAATTCCCAGAGCTTACTCAAACTAAAGTCCATTGAGTTGGTGATACCATCTAACCATCTCATCCTCTGTCTTCCCTTCTCCTCCTGCCTTCAATCATTCCCATCATCAGGGTCTTTTCAAATGAGACAGTTCTTCACATCAGGTGGCCAAAGTATTGGAGTTTCAACTTCAACATCAGTCCTTCCAATGAATATTCAGGACTGATTTCCTTTAGGATGGACTGGTCTGATTGGATCTTCTTGCAGTCCAAGGGACTCTCAAGAGTCTTCACCAACAACACAGTTCCAAAGCATCAATTCTTTAGTGTTCAGCTTTCTTTATAGTCCAATTCTTACATCAATACATGGCTACTGGAAAAACCCAAAGCTTTGACTAGACAAACTTTTGTTGGCTAAGTAATGTCTCTGTTTTTTTAATATGCTGTCTAGGTTGGTCATAATTTTTCTTCCAAGGAGCAAGCATCTTTTAATTTCATGGCTGCAGTCACCATCTGCAGTGATTTTGGAGCCCCAAAAAGTAAAGTCTGTCACTGTTCCCATTGTTTCCCCATCTATTTGCTGTGGAACGATGGGACCAGATGCCATGATCTTAGTTTTTTGAATATTGGGTTTTAAGCCAACTTTTTCACTCTCCTCTTTCACTTTCATCAAGAGGCTCTTTAGTTCTTCTTCACTTTCTGCCATAAAGGGTAGTGTCACCTGCATATCTGAGGTTATTGATATTTCTCCTGGCAATCTTGATTCCAGCTTGTGCTTCATCCAGTCCAACATTTCTCATGATGTACTCTGCATATAGGGAGAAGGTAATGGCACCCCACTCCAGGACTCTTGCCTGCAAAACCCCATGGACGGAGGAGCCTGGTAGGCTGCAGTCTATTGGGTCACTAAGAGTCAGACACGACTGAGCGACTTCACTTGAACTTTTCACTTTCATGCATTGGAGAAGGAAATGGCAACCCACTCCAGTGTTCTTGCCTGGAGAATCCCAGGGACAGGGGAGCCTGGTGGGCTGCTGTCTGTGGGGTCACACAGAGTCGGATACGACTGAAGAGACTGAGTGCAATAAGTTAAATAAGCAGGGTGAAAATAGACAGCCTTGATGTACTCCTTTCCCAATTTGGAACCAGTCTGTTGTTCCACCTCCAGTTCTAACTGTTTCTTCTTGACCTGCATACAGATTTCTCAGGAGGTAGGTCAGGTGGTCTGGTATTCCTATCTCTTGAAGAATTTTCCACAATTTGTTGTGATCCACAAAGTCAAAGGCTTTGGCATAGTCAATAACGTAGAAGTAGATGTTCTTCTGGAACTCTCTTGCTTTTTCGATGATCCAGTGAATGTTGGCAATCTGATCTCTGGTTCCTCTGCCTTTTCTAAATCCAGCTTGAATATCTGGAAGTTCATGGTTCACTTACTATTGCAGTCTGGCTTGGAGAATTTTGAGCATTACTTTGCTAGAGTGTGAGATGAGTGTAATTGTGTGGTGGTTTGAGCATTCTTTGACATTACCTTTCTTTGGGATTGGAATGAAAACTGACATTTTCCAGTCCTGTGACCACTGCTGAGTTTTCCAAATTTGCTGGCATATTGAGTGCAGCACTTTCACAGCATCGTCTTTTAGGATTTGAAATAGCTCAACTGGAAATTCCATTGCCACTGCTAGTTTTGTTCATAGTGATGCTTCCTAAGGCCCACTTGACTTCACATTACAGAATGTTCGGCTCTAGGTGAGTAATCACACCATCATAGTTATCTGGGTCATGAAGATGTTTTTTGTATAGTTCTCCTGTGTATTCTTGCCACTTCTTTGTAAAATCTTCTGCTTCAGTTTGATCCATACCATTTCTATACTTAATTGTGCCCATCTTGCTTGAAATGTTCCCTTGGTATCTCTAAGTTTCTTGAAGAGATCTCTAGTATTTCCCATTCTACTGTTTTCCTCTATTTTTGTGCATTGATCACTGAGGAAGGCTTTCTTATCTCTCCTTGCTATGCTTTGGAACTCTGCATTCAAATGGGCATATCTTTCCTTTTCTCCTTTGCTTTTCATTTCTCTTCTTTTCTCAGCTATTTGTAAGTCCTCTCAGACAACCTATTTGCCTTTTTTTCATTTTCTTTTCTTGGGGATGGTCTTGATCACTGCTTCTTGTACAATGTCATGAACTTCAGTCCATAGTTTTCAGGCACTCCATCTATCAGATCTAATCCCTTGAATCTATTTGTCACTTCTGCTGTATAATCGTAAGGGATTTGACTTAGGTCATACCTGAATGGTCTAGTGGTTTTCCCTACTTTCTTCAATTTAAGTCTGAATTTGCAATAAGGAGTTTATGATCTGAGTCCTAGTTAGCTCCCTATCTTGTTTTTTCTGACTGTATAGAGCTTCTCCATTTTTGACTGCAAAGAATATAATCAATCTTATTTCAGTATTGACCATCTGGTGATGTCTATGTGTAGAGTCTTCTCTTGTGTTGTTGGAAGAGGGTGTTTGCTATGACCAGTGCGTTCTCTTGGCAAAACCCTATTAGCCTTTGCCCTGCTTCATTCTGTACTCCAAGGCCAAATTTGCCTGTTACTCCATGTATCTCTTGACTTCCTACTTTTGCATTTCAGTTCCCTATAATGAAAAGGATATCTTTTGGGGGCGTTAGTTCTAGAAGACCTTGTAAATCTTCATAGAACCATTCAACTTCAACTTCTTCAGTATTATTGGTCTGGGAATAGACTTGGATTACTATGATTTTGAATGTTTTGTCTTGGAAATGAGCAGAGATCATTCTGTCGTTTTTTGAGACTGCATCCAAGTACTGCATTTTAGACTCATTTGTTTAACTTAGATGGCTACTCCATTTTTCCTAAGGGACTCTTGCCCACAGTAGTAGATAGAGTGGTCATGTGAGTTAAATTCACCCATTCCAGTCCATTTTAGTTCACTGATTCCTAACATGTCAATGTTCATTCTTGCCATCTCCTGTTTGACCACTTCCAATTTGCCTTGATCCATGGAAAAGCAAGAGAGTTCCAGAAAAACATCTATTTCTGCTTTATTGACTATGCTAAAGCCTTTGACTGTGTGGATCACAATAAACTGTGGAAAATTCTGGAAGAGATGGGAATACCAGACCACCTGACCTGCCTCTTGAGAAATCTGTATGCAGGTCAGGAAGCAACAGTTAGAACTGGACATGGAACAACAGACTGGTTCCAAATAGGATAAGGAGTACGTCAAGGCTGTATATTGTCACCCTGCTTATTTAACTTATATGCAGAGTACATCATGAGAAACGCTGGGCTGGAAGAAGCACAAGCTGGAATTAAGATTGCAGGGAGAAATATAAATAACCTCAGATATGCAGGTGACACCACCCTTATGGCAGAAAGTGAAGAGGAACTAAAAAGCCTCTTGATGAAAGTGAAAGAGGAGAGTGA